>JANCMA020141059.1:0-14250 GCA_024336925.2 Zoanthus solanderi
CAAATGTCATATTTTGTATGTGTTATATAAGGAGAAGTTGGTTGTTGATAACTGACTGGCACTGAAAGGGTTAATGGATCATAAGAACTCTACCAGTATTTGAAGTGTTTTCACACGTCGACGATACAGAAGGTTTCTCGGTTAAGTAAACATCGCCATCTTTTCAAAACCAAACCAGGATACTGGATATTTTTGCTTTCAAGCGTTTGCTATCATAAAACACATCAATTTCAATGATTGCAAATTCGCCGTAATTAGTAAACCTGGCAAAGGGTTGAATTCTAACTTAAAAACAAAAATACAAACAGAAAAACCGAACAAAAACGTTGCAAAGTGCTGCGCGTAGTACACCAGCCATTCATTCATTAGTTCTGTTTATCTTTTTTTTCCTTGCCCTGATCATATTTCAAAGAGGAACTCGAGTAGAGTTAGCACAAACGTGCTAGTAGCTAACTTGAAGCCATTATATTGGGCACTATGGCCACGATGGTAGTGGGCTTTACCCCTTCAAACTACCATAAAAATTAGTGAGCCTGACTGCTAGCAGCCAGCGTGTAGTAGAACGCCAGGGCTTACCCCTGAGCGGGCTAGCTGCCTTCGCTAGATCTTATTAGCAGCTGTTTCGAGATTTCTAGGTTTTGTCAGCATGGCATAGCTAACAAACAGGCTCAGGTTCCCAAAAAGAATATAAGCTGTGGTAAAAGCGCAAAGCTTGTGGGATGTTGCTATAAAGATAAACGTCAAGTGTAGATAGCACAAAGGTACTACTAGCTAACTTGAAGCCACGACATAGGAAACCGAAACAGTTGTCCATGGCTGCTAGCAATCAAGCTCACTATCTTTTATGGTATCCTTCAGAGCTCGGTAAATGAGTACCAGCATCTACTTGGAGCTAACCTGCAATAGTTTAGCGTCCCGTCCAGGAGGAGTCAAAGACTCTCATCCGTTTAACACTACAGAAACCGGAGAGAAGCAGCAACTGAAATGAGCTACTGGACTCGAAAAGGATTTGCTTTCAGCTATATAATGATAGTTTTTTTGGAATAAATATTGAAGTGCGTTGACGAGTAGGTAAAACAAAATTTATACTTTTTACACCTCGACAGAACAAAATTTCTTTTCAGATTCACTTAAAATTGAATGACAGAGAAATTGAGCAATTAAAAGAAACAGTTTTTCTTGGAGTTATCTTAGATGAAAACCTAAAGTGGAGGTCTCCTGTTGCCCATGTGGCAAACAATATTTCCGAGTCGATTGGAATAATTCGCTAATCAAGATTTTATCTAAAGAAACGAGTCTCTTAGTATTTTATACTTTACTATGATATATCCGTATCTATCGTATAAACTTAAATTTTATTTGATTTCAACATACTCTTAATTTAACAATCCTAATCGCATCATGTTACACTTCATCATGTAGTATATATAACATTCTATATAGAAAGCAGGAGGTCTGATATTTCAAATAAGCCCTAAGACTTCTTATCAGACCTCCTCGCCATTAATATATTTATATTTTTTCTTTATTTTTATTTGTATTAATGCTGTATTATTTAAAATTTTATTTAATGTCAAATAAACTGTTATACAGTTATATTGAGAATAATCACGAAAGTATTTTTTTTTACTTCAGACCTTGTAATTTCTGTGTCAACAATACAACAAGTTGGGAGGTGATCTGATATATTCATAGTCAGAATACCAAGTGTCACTGTATCTTTGAAAATACTGCACTGTGGTTTGTTGTCCGGGTTAGGTTTGTGATTATAAGGAGATTACTACTGTACAACATGTCTAGGTAATCATCTGTTGCTGGATTTGAGAAAACCTTTAGAAAATCAATAATGAAATCACCTGAAAAAATAATTGCTTTTTCACTCTATTAATAAAAAAATATCAGTGAGTTTATGTAGTTCTAGAGTGAACTCCTCAAAATCAACATCACTCAACATTGGATACATTAAGATTTAAATCAGGCCTATAGATTGCATCTATTTGTTCTGAGGTTTTGGAGTCCACATGAAAACAAATATAATTCAGTAAATCTATATTGCATACTGAATTAGCATTTAATTTAGATTCAGAAACTGCAATTATGTCAGGCGCCGAGTCAAGATAGTATAATAGATCAGGTAAAAGATCATAATTTTAGGCAGACTCCTAGTATTGCAATGGAAAAGAAAAAGTGATTTCTGTTATGAAGAATGGTATTGATATATCCCATAGAATAATACTCAGAAGAAGGAGTATTAAGCATCACATCTGGGTCTGACTCATCAGACTTGTCTGGATTAGGTAGAATATTATACAAACCAATATCTGAATTAATTAGGTCAAGATCAAAAATTACCAGACCCAAAAATAAAACGTAATTCTTTGTCATCAAGATCATTAAATGGGGGAGACCACAAATCAACTGTAGACTAAACTAAAATATAAAGTATGCAGTGCAAATAATACTTAAGACTAGGAAAGGGAATCAAGAAACTTATCAACTCCTCGAAGGTTTGGAAAGATTCAATATGGGAAGTATCCGAATAACGTATAAAATTTTTACGGGCATTAGATATTCGTTAGAATAGTTTTTAAAATCTGACTGAGATTTTAATGAGAATTTATGCACCAGTAAAAGTAAATCCCTACCCAACCTGGGCCATAGCGGAGAAATGCGGGGAGTTACACTTATTTTACCGGTCGTTCGACTTTAACCAATTATGACGTCCCCGTTTACGTTGCATCTTTCTTAATCTAAATTTTCGCGGGAACGCAACGTCACATCGTACGTCTCTACCCAGTCTCCTCAAGTTGCCGTCGCCGTTGTCGTTGTTGGATCGTAAGATCCCTAACCGTTACCCGGCAACCGCCGGTGATCGAAGGTACCCCGTTTCCCTGGTGACTGCTTATCTTGTGCCGACGAATAAGTATTTTTCTTTTCAGAGTAAACATATAATGAGAAAGAACCTTTTCAATAAATACCTTTATTGAAATATACTTTAACTCAATAGTCCAAATCTAAAAATAATCGCGGAGTGATGATTTTCTTGGACTAATTTCATAGAATAACATTTTAAAGCTTTTTCCTGAAAAGCTCAAAATAGCTCGATTCTTAAATAGAGTCACCTAAACTTAATCCAGATATTCACTGGCCTGCAGATAAGTATTTACAAAACAGTTAGAAAGGCGTATTGTCCATATTGTTTGCTTCATGCGCACAACACTTCGTAAACGCATGCAGTCAATCTCTCAACAATAAAATTTTTACACTAAACACTCTATAGACTTGTAATATACTCTAAAATAGAAATTTTTTGTCAAAAAATAGTTTGAGGAATATTCAGTGGTTACACGCAACCATATTCGTACCACACAGGCTGCACCTTTTTACCCTGATTGGTTGCCGAGCCCGTGGAGTTATTACTCACGAGACTCTCGTTTCGATCGTTTTCCCGAGATATACTGTTCTCTTTCTGGGCTGCTGAAGCAACGAGTTTAGATTGAATTCGTTCGTCTTTCTTCTTATGGCCATTGTTTTTTTGCTGTTTTCTAACACCTGGTTGAACATCAGAACTGACAGAGCGTGACTTGTGATCATCGTCTGCTCCCACACTCGCAATAGACGAAGCTGAAGGTGACCGAAGATGACGTGATTCTCCGTTCTGTTGCTCGAGGTCCCTAACTCTTGCTATTACTACTGTTTTCTCATCTCCGACGTTTCGAGTTTGCGCTGCAAGGTTCTGTGACGTAATTGAGCGTCCAGACGCTGATCGCGAACGTGATAAAGAAGTACTGACATAGTTCGGGTTCAACTCGTCGTGCTGATAACTTTCCTTTCCAACCCGAGTCTCATTTTTTATGTTCGATGTTGTCGAAACTAACGATGTTTCATTCGTTTTTACCCTAACTCCGGTGTCGCGTGTTGGTATGTTGGTTTCTTCCAATGGCCCACTGGGCGGTAATTGGCTCGAGGAAGATAGGATCTCGTTAGCTGGCGTGATATTAACATCTATTTCTGTTGCATCTATCATCACATTCTCTGTGTTATTAATTGAATCCTTTCGTTTGCTCGTAGAAGTGTAGACGGCATAAACGGTGGTTCCTTGGCGTGACGTTAATGCAGAAGCAGAGACGCGGTTTAGCGAATGATTTGAACCTCGCAATGAATTGCCACTAATAGAGCGGTTAGAACCTCTAAACGACCCACGGTTTAATTCTTTGGAACGTTCCATCTCGCGCACAAACCTTTCAATCGGGGCATCGTCAGTTTGTGAAGTGTGTATGACTTTCTCTTCAGCTGGCCCCAACTCTTTGACAGGAGTAGCATTATGTGACTTCGGCCAGCCGCCCTCTTTTCTATAGGTTGCATCGGATGAAGAAGAAAGCTGTGGATTTGCAACTTCCTGTGGATTAGGAATTTTCAAAGAAGATGAAGATGGTGATGTGAGGGCAAACGTTGCCCCAACTCTCACAACTGTAGATGGTAATGAAGAGGGCAACTTGCAATAATTTTCATTAACTGGGGCTTCTATGTTGTGTTCTTTGACTGGCAAAGTATCGCCACAGAAACTTCCTATACTGGAACGAGACATTGCTGGAGAAGGAGGAGGACTAGGGTAGAGTTTCCGTGCTTGAATGGGGGAGGATTTAGGACTAACATGCGGACTTGTTCTAGGCGAGACTCGTGGACTACTCGTTTGCCTGGGCGGTGATCGCCGCCGCATTCCAGTTGGTGTAGCTGGGGTTGAGGATGCAATTTGCTGCTGTCGTCTTGAAGGAGAAGGGCCATTTTGCACCGTTTTTGACATTCTAACGTTGTTACTGTTACCTCTTACCCGCGTTTCTGGTAATGGTGACGAACCATCACTTATTTTGTTTAGTGCATCCAAACTCTTTGGACGATGTAATTTCACTGGTGAAAAGTCGCGATCCCCATAATACTCTGAACGAACATGGCGTGCACGGTATGCTGAAACATCTTGACTTTGCCTGCGTAGCTGGACAGCATTAGCCGTGCTCGTACTACGTGGCAGATTTTGACTGTCTCTGGGTCGTCTTAGATGTACTTCAGATTGAGAGACAGGAAGGAAGGAGCCATGGGAACGGTTTGAGACCTTACTGGAGTCCCCAGATGCAGTACTATCTCGTGAATTGAAGCTGCTTCTGGAATCATCGTTTCTACTTTTTAACGGAGTTACATTACCTATGGAGGAATAACTCTCCGATTCGAGATCCACATTCACAGGGCGATAAGGGTCAAAATGTTCTCGAAACGGACTATGATCCACCTTCAGCAATTGCACAGTCGCTTTCTTATTAGAATCATCTTTTTTCTGTTCAACAAAGAATAACAGCTAGTGCTTAGACTCAATAAAACAGTAGCAAAAACAAAGTAATGCAAAAATTCTAGCAGAAAGGAACGCAATTTTCAGCAAAGCTTAACAAAAATTTAAGATTCAATGCAACTTAAACATCTGACCGTTTTAACTCCCTTAGACGATAATCTGTTTTCAAAACGTCATAACCCCCCTTAGACCATAATCTGTTGACAAAACGTCATAATCTCCTCCCTTAGACCATAATCTGTTGTCAAAACGTCATAATCTCCTCCCTTAGACCATAATCTGTTGCAAAAACGTCATAATCTCTTCTCAAAACCTCGCCCTTCTCACCAAGGCAAGGCAGTTCTATCAAATCCCCACCTCTTCGCCGCCCTTCCCCTAACAGGCATAACACTGATGGGTTCGTAAAGTTTGTCCAATAAATTACTTCTATATTTACGCTGCAACACAAGAGTTTTTTAGACAGAGCATCGGGCATTACAAAAACTGATATCCCGCTTGCAAGGTCAAACAGCTTTAATTTTTTAATCTCTAAAAATGAAAAAAAAAATTAATTTGCTAAGGAGTTAAGTGGACTCAAACTCCATCACCTGTACTCTAACACCCGTGAAGTTGGAAGAAAGGTACTAATGCACAAAGTATTTAGAGTACGAGTTGATTGTAGTAGAACACATATCAAAATGTTCACCTTCTTTAAACCAGTTGCTTTAAGCATTCTATGAGCCCCGCGTTTGAACATGTTCCTCTTCCTATGAAGAAAAATCAAAGGTACAAAAATCACAGCGGCCAAAAGAAGCTTACAAAAGAAGATGGGATGCTACACATTACTATCTACGAGCGACATAAGATAAAATCCAACCGTTCATCTACACGTGTGTGAACTCACCAGGAAAATGAATCGAAAAATTAAACAGTTATAGATTGTAAAAGAATCAAAGCTAATATTCATTTATACAAGGCAACTACGTAGATGAAGGCACAGACGTCTATCGCTCCAAAAGATAAAGACGGAAATAAGTCGCCAAACTAGGAAAGATCTACTTTTATATAAAAGATAAAAGCACAGGAAATGGTTTGTCAGGTTAAACATCAAAATGACTTTTACCATTCTAGCACAAGTTTCAGTTTCACAGATCATGTTCTTGTATAGTCATCCGGCCAGTTCAATCTCTCTTAGAAACTTCTAATGTAAATACTGAGGCAGTTACAAAACTTACTTTTTTGATGGAGTGCACTCGGCCAAAGCTCTGTTCGCTAGCTGTACCTGTTCTTCTAATCTTTCCTTTTCTCTTTGCAGCGCAAAGAGTCGATCACTAATTATAAAAAACATAATAATGACAAGCTATTGAAATGCACTTCCATTCTCTTGGGTATGCACACTTACTGATAAAATAACAATCACATCCTCCATTTGGGGCAAGAACAGGAGCAAATAATCATATCCTTAGACATTCATGTATTGAAGAGTAATTCAGTAATCTAAGCAGTGCTAACGGTCTGGGAAGAAAAATCGAGGTCATAACTCATAAGAACAGATTGTCAACTTAAACATTACTTGAGCTCTGTATAAAATGAGGATTATAGACAATGCTTGACAAATACATGACAAATAAGTAATAGGTGTAATCAGTAAATTACTACTAAATCAAACAAATGGTTACTCACGAGAAAAGCCTCTCATCTTCCATGGATTGTTCTTTGTCATCCAACGACCTCATTAGCATGTGTTGATTCTGCGTATCCAGAGATACCATTCACAAAATATAATCAAAATGACGATCCAGAATAACTTTTACAATCATTTATTTATTGCTAAGAATTTCATTCACACGTTGTATTTGAGGTGTTGGAAGACGATGCTGCCCTGTGTGCGCTAACAAACAAAATTAAACAACACCTGTTATTGGAGAAAACTTTATTCTTTGTCCTTATAGCGTGAAGCGCGCTACCGTGTCCACCACACCAAGATTTTTGATGAATTTCTGACACTTTTTTGACACTTTAGCCAAAGGCGCTCGGCATCACAGTGAGCGGAGACAGTCTAGACATTGTCAGTGATATGTAGTATGAAGTGAATCTTGATACAATTTTAGTTTTTTTGTTGGTCGGAACTCAATCAAAAAAAGTGTCAAAAATCTTGGTCAGGTGGAAACGGTAGCACGCTCCACACTGAAAAAATCAATGTGCGATCATTTTTAATTAGCTAAAACCGTTTGAGGTAAAACAACCAGATCGTTCAACAACTTGCAGTCAGGCTTCAGTCAATCATCGTGGATATACGTAAACAACTCACTTACAGATTCTAAACTAGTTTAGGCAGTTACCTTGACAACTTGTTCTATCAAAATACTGACTGTATGTACAGGAGCAAATCAAATTCATTGATTTGCAATAGAACACTAGACACTTGGTCAGAAGGTAACATACCTGGGAGACCAACTTTGTTACTTGTTCCATTAGAGCTTTGTTTTCTTCTTCTAAAGTACAGTTCAGTTGTTCAAGCATCTGAAAACGTTTTTTAACATTTCTTTTATTATAATTTTTAATAATATTAATAATTTTGAATTTTTTAACATCAACAAACAATTTTGTTTACTCTGCATTCAGTAAAACAATTTAACAATGGCAAAATCATTGTGTGCCAACTTTCCTTAAAGGGCGATCCCAAGTAATCATTTTTCTTTTGCCATCCTGCTTTGAAACCATCCTTACTATGATCATTGGGGAACAATATATCAACTGTACGTTTTAAACTATATTGATCTAACACAGAACAGTGTAAGCTGAAGTTACAAGTAAATAGCTCACGAGTACGCATATTGTATAGGCGTGTTAAGTATTTCCCGCCACTATACTGGGTACTCAGACCAAGTTGGCAGCAGGCACTACCCATTAAATCTACTATAAATATCTAGTGAGCCTGAATGTGTGGCAAGTGAACGTGTAGGTACAATAATTCAAAAACGTCTTACGATGCACAAACCCAACCAATGTTTTCCCGTTTAAAATTAACAATTGAAAATGTTATTAAACTTCAAAAAATGCAAATTAATAATTGTGCATTAATAGTGTTTTCTTCCTCAGAGTTTCTATTCTAAGTTCTCTTCAAACACACAGGTACACTTTTATAATACCAGTAGTTCACCTATTCACACTTTTATAATACAAGCAGTTCACCTATTCACACTTTTCAATATTTTGTCAGTGCACTTTCGCTTTTTGCATTGGGTTTTAAACTGAATTGGAATAGGAAACCTTAATTCAATTCTTTATAATTAGTCTAATTGTCCTGCATGAATGTTATTATTCTAATTGAATGCTATCCAAAGGTGACCAATACCAATAAAGTCCCTTGCAACTTTTACACCATTTATTTATGCACATGTTGTTTTTCAGACTATCAAGAAAGAACGAAAGAAAGAAAGAAAGAAAAAAAGAAAGAAAGAAAAGAATGTTAGCAGTCATGGACAACTGTTTAAACTTTATTTGGTCTCATCATTATGTAACAGCCAACAAACAAGCTCACGTTTCCACACGAGGTAAAAAACGATATTAGTGGCTGCAAGTACTTAATATTAGCACGTGAGATTCACTTTCCAGCCAAAATTCACACACCGTTTAGTTCTTACAGGATATCAGATCGGTCGACACTAAAACAACCAAACACTGACATATTGGAATTTCACTCACCTCGCATCTGTGAACCATTTTTGATGCTGAAATATCAAGTTGATTGTAATAATCTCGCGCTTCACTGACGTCAGTCAGTAAGTTGGAATAGTCAGTCTTCAGGTTTTTTAGATCATTCTTCAGAGATTCGTTCTCAATCACCAGCGAAGCATTTTTAGCTGACATAGATTCACTCTGAGCACCAAGCGTGGTATTCTATAGAAAAATTTGTTAACGTCTGTATCAATGTGCTATTTAGTGGTTAATAACTCAATGACAAGATCCCTCCTCCCCAGAATAAAAACCTCGACTAATTAAACAGCTCTTTAAATGGGAACTTCTGGGTAAAAACAAACTGGTGTCTCCTGTCTGGTATGAATTCCAAGAACTAGAAAAATAGATATTGAAATTCCGCCATCTTTGAAGTGGACAGAAGGCGTAGATTCCGGTCAGCGCAACCTCAACTGATCTCACTGCGTCAAACTGCTTGAGACACTGCTTGACACTTGAGAAAACAAAACATCGATAAAGCGAAAAGGTTTCTATTTCCCAGAGTTAAGCCTTTTTCAAGAATGACGCAAGCAGGAAAGACCTTTTTGAGTTGAAAATCCCGCGAAAACTGGCTTGACGCGTTGACGTCATGAATGACTGCTGACCATGGTAACGCAGCTCATCTAAACAAGATAGCGGAGCTTGAATTTTTGTTTCCACTGGTTTGACGTGAAATATTTTAGTTATTACCAAAAATGAAAAAAAAAAAAAAGATTAAGAAAGTGATAACCGCTATCACTTATTCAATCAAATAAGATTCACCGTGGACAAACCATTGGTTTTGAACCCCGGTAAATCACATTTCAAACCCGGGCCCATAATCACTGACCCATGCTATCTTCACCACCTTCCATGAACAACCAAAATTGGGATATCATCTCGTTTCACCCAAAGTTAATGAAGGGCTGGTAACAAGAGAATTTGTCCTGACCTCGTTGATTATTTAATTGTTGTATTTCTTGTCTCTGTAGCTAAAATGAAAACATAAAATCTTCCGAAATAATACTTGAATTCGTAGTTGGTTCGGCTTGCACAGAATAGAACAGACTAATACTGAGGAAGGATGCAAGTATGAGTTGGAGAAGAGAGGGAGAAAAATGGACGTTGATGTATACGCATGAACAAACCCAATCTCAAATACACACAAATACATACCTATACAAATACATACCTATACAAATACATACCTATACAAATACATACCCATACAAATACTTACCTATACAAATACATACCCATATAAATACATACCCATACAAATACATACCTATACAAATACATACCTAAACAAATACATACCCATACAAATACATACCCATACAAATACATACCTATACAAATACATACCTATACAATTACATACCTATACAAATACATACCTATACAAATACATGCCTACACAAATACATGCCTATACAAATACATGCCTATACAAATACATGCCTATACAAATACATGCCTATACAAATACATACCTATACAAATACATACCTATACAAATACATACATATACAAGTACATACCTATACAAATACATACCTATACAAATACATACCTATACAAATACATACCTATACAAATACATACCTACACAAGTACAACAGTCATGTTATTCACCTGTTTCTCTAAGATCCTGACTTCTTCGTTGCGTTCCTCTAAGCGTCTTTCAGCATCAGCTAGCAACTCTACAGCTTTCATGTTGCTTAGGAAATGAGATTTAGAAGTGTATTAAAAGTTTATAAACAATTAAAAATACATCCTAAGGATAACTTCTCTACTCTTGAGTAACATTTCCAGAGCGACTGTTCCATAAAATCAAACAAAATTAAAAATCCATGGCAAACCTTGAAAAATCGATTTCTCTCATACTTTCATATTGGAAGGGTGTCATATTGGAAGTCCCAGAAGTACCATGATATAGTTGGTTTGGTCAAATATTGTTGCGTTTTAGAGAAATGTGCACCAAAAATGGTGTTTAGACTGGTGATTTTTAGCGCCATTTTAGTGGTCTCTCGTTGTATTTCGGAGTACTTCACATCAAAAACAATCCCTAATCTTTGTTAAACAATCTCTCTGCCTCTTTTTGACGGAGTTTAGAATTAACCACACAATTCTAGTCTCGAGCTAATTATATTATTGACACCAACATTTTGTATTTAAAAAAGTGGGTCTTCTATAACGGAATCTAGCGAATGTGCTATATCTTTAACTCTTTCAAAAAACCTTGGGTGACTGAATATTGAAAGATAATTCTTTGAAAGGCTGGAAAGGAAAGGTTGGGGGCATTTGTTTATGTGATGCTATATGCAATTTAACTTGATGAAATTGTAATCCCACGAACGCTTGAGTAGCACACCAGGACGGAATCTTTAATTGTTTTAAATTGCAAATCATCAACAAGTAAAACTCTAAGTTTAGTGAAAGCAAGCATTACCTCCTTTTTCGGAGGAAGACTATTAGTGAGCAAAAAAGGTCGAGTGTACATAGCAAGAATTGAACTGGGGACAATAAAGCTTGTCTTTTTTGTAAGAAATGTTCCTTATTTAATCGTGAAAATTCTTTGGCAAATAGCAGAGATAAGTTTCTGTACTTCACTTGAAAAATGTTTGTTCTCAGCTTCTTACGAGCTATTCAAAATCACTTCACTGATCTATGATAACTTCTAATTTTAATTTAGAGAATGGCGCGTTTATTACCTTTTTGGTTTGATTTATACACTCCCGGGATCATGTTGCAAATTTTGGACATACTGTAAGCAATTCAGGAAGCCCATCAACACAATTAACAAACTGTGTTGAAACTCCACTCTCGCGACCAGTCAAATCATGACGGAATCTGTGTTTGTTTAAAATTACAAAGCAATAAAAGTGGCAACCCACATTTGCTTTAATTAAAAAATCGCACTTTATCCAACTTCTGGGATAATTTTCTCCCCGCGATGTTGTTGGAAATTCATTTGTTTCATTACACCTGGTTTGTTGTCCATTACATTTTCCTTGTAATCAAATGATATTAAGAGAATTTCCGCCTATCCCTGAACACAAGAAGTCGCTGTAAGTGTGTCTAATAAAGTGTATCATCATCATCGATATAATTATTATTATATTATTATTGTTGTTTTGTCATAATTCTTATGAATGGTCCTACTTTTATAATATCTGGAAACCAGAATTGACATAAAGAAATAGCACGAACAATAAATCATCGGAAAATACTAAATCACTGGTTGAACATTAGCATGACTTCATCAATTTGCCCAGGAAGTTTATATATTGCTTCTTCCTTTTGTTTTAAGTGTCAACTTGCAGATGTAGCGTACATGTAACAGTGCTACTGGAAACTTGGATGCAGCAGCCATTTCAAGGATGTTACAGGATTCATGTACGTGATTGGATACTGGATTGAAATCACATTCGTTACCTCTTGACGCATCTGCTGGTGCAGTTTCTCTTCGACTACATAAAACTACCGCCATTGTCACAATTGAGGTTCATGGCTGATGGAATGTTAGTGGATTTCTAGGTAACAAATTCGGGAGAAGTTAGTAATCAGATGATGAGAAGTCAGGTATTTATCAGTGTGGAAAAGAAGGGAAATGTCCTCATTGTGCATTTTTCTCACTGATCGATTTTGAAACTTCACAAGCATCCACTTTTCTCCATGTCTCGCTCTGGTACTTTTTTTTGGTTTTCGCTTAGTCCTCATCGACTTGTAGAGGTATGCTTGAGTGCTCCTTATATCTTTACCAAAGGAACTACTCCTGACTCTTGAGCAATCACTTCGCATTAATTCTATAATGGTTGCAGCCAACCTTTCAAGATTTTCTGCTTAGCATTGCCTTATCGAGCAAGGATTCCTATCCAAGGAAGAAGTGTCAACCTCCATTTAGAAGTGGGCACAAAAACCTTCGGACAGTCTTCACACATCCATCTTCAGGTTACGGACCCACAGAGTATTGCTAAGCAATAATGCAGGATCTCATCTTGGTTGATGAAGCAAAATATATGCGCTGTCTAGGCGTCAATGTTCTTTTTGGATTGCGCCATTAAAAATTCTTTCTTCCTTTGTTTTCGGGAGGAATTTAGCCTTTGAAGCCGTAATTCTACTTCTTGGTAAACAGTTTGAAAGAAACTACACCTACTACAAGCTTGGTCATGCTGATGATTACTAATGGTAAAAAGCTTGAAATAGACACACTTAGATGTTGCACAATATCTTTTTTACATGATGTCAAGAGAGCAACCTGGACTTTGTGCTTTCTATCTCTTTTCTCAAACCTTCATCATTTTAGAACATCTTTCAAACTGATATTTGATATGCAGATTATGTCACAACGCTCACAAGCTTAGCATAATATTAACAATGATAAATATGGTCGTTTTTGAAAACCAGTCAGTTATGCGTGTGTGTGTGTGTTCTGCCCAAAGGCAGGTCCATTCTTATAATTTTCTCTCCCTGGCTTTCTTCTTTACACATTGATAAGAGCAGCCATTTTTTTATTCTATCCAGCATTCCTGTCCATGGTCTTCCTGGGGGCCTCCTTCTTTCTACTCTTCCTTCAATTATAAGAGGGAGTAGATTTCCGTGCCTCGGTGTATGACCAAGCCAAGTTCTTTGTCTCTTATTTCAGGATGGTATTAAATCTTCGCTAACTCGCCGAAGTACCTCGTCATTACTAACTTTTTCTGTCCAGGAGATGTTCAGTATCTTTCTCTTATCTTTCTAAGCCACATTTCGCAGCTCTCTAACCATCATATATCATCTTTTCTCAATGCCCATGACTCGGCACCATACAGCAGTGTGCTCCAAATGACAGTCTTAACAATTCTTTTCTTTAGGTCGAAGGTGAAAAATTTTGTTAAAAGTTCTTTTCTATTTGAGAACGCATTCTTTGCTCGAGCTATTCTCGATCTGATCTCTTTCTTGCAGTATCCGTCCTGTGTTATTAGGCTTCCAAGATAGCTGAAATGTGTCACTTGACAACTGCTGACCTTCAAGAAAGACCGCAAACTCCTGACCGGGCCTCTTGCTAATTTTCATTAAACGGGACCATTTTTCAAATTTTCAGTTATAGGATTTCAAAATATATGATAAAGTTTTCAGCTTTTATTCAGTAATTGATTTTAAATTTACATGAAAATTTTTCGACACTCCATCTGCAAATAGCTTAGGTGCTAGTCTAGGCAGATGGA
>JANCMA020141160.1:0-14248 GCA_024336925.2 Zoanthus solanderi
AAATAGACCTCTAGTAGAGTAGCCAATCAGAATGCAGGATGCGTGTTAGACCATTAGTAGGTTTATACTAATGCATGATATATCATGCACAGTAGTGGTATGAGTATCTATAAATCTCTTAAAAAAACTTTAATTTTTTAAAATTTAGTTATAATAATAATTCTTTCATAAATAAACAATAATTTAATTGTTGTTTTTCTGAAAGCTGAGTTTGAAAATTTTAAAAAGACAGAAATCAAAAGAAATAGTTTCTCATTAAAAGTTTATGAAAATAATATTTAATAAGTTTAAAGAAATTGTTGTTTCTTATCCTTTTTGTTTTTAGTGTTATATAACATGTCATAGGTTTTATTCCTCTGAGCATTACCCATTTGTAACAGTAATTTTAAAGGTATGGTAAACTATAAATAGCTATGAATCTTTTGATTGAAACTGGGAAGTGATACCAGAGTTTTTATACAAAGCTGTAGCAATAATCAGATGGTACAAGAAAATTACATAATCTAGCTCTTAGTTTTCCTGCAGTTTATTTATTTAATATTTCTACTTAAGTTAAAGTACATGCTTTTTTATAATTAAGAACCAGTAACTTTCTGTTGTGGCTGGGCTGTTTTCAGTATTGTACAGTACTGTTATACATTATGCAACATCTAGGAGTATTCAAGTTTTTGTTACCATTTTCGGCTGCTTTAAAAATATAAAACAAGACGCTTCCTTGAAATTGTGATGGATTGGTTTTACAGCAGAATTGCACAAAATTAAAATGCTAGTAGCCTTCATGAAACAAATAAGTATAGGAATATAAAAATAATATCAATTTTAAATGTTGGGTGCTATGTTGAAAGTTAAAATTTTTATGAAAATTTTTAAATATATAGTTTTATAGAAAATGATATTTACGTACCTGACAAATTGAGACAGCTGATTGTGTAAAGACGAAAAATCACTAAAAGGGCTTCAGATTGCCCTTTTGGGACACTATAATTACACAAATGTTTTGAAATATAAAAGAATTTTCTTCAGTTGTTCTTGTCACAATTGTCCTAAGCTAAAGCCAACAAGCTATCCAGTAACAGTACTTTTGACACCTTTTGACCTTTGGCCGACTCTCAGCTGTAGTTCATTTACAAAGCTTTCCCACTGGCAATGAGACGTCAAAACGCTGTGCACTCGCAAACATAATTCTGAATAATTCACATTAAACAACAAAAAAAGAAACCGAAAAACCCAAAATTTTAAAGAAATTTAAAGTCATAAAATCTTTGAAATTGCTTGAATTTGTACTCTTTTTTCCTCTTGCCCGGTGATTTAAAATGAGACTCGAAGATTGTATTCAATTTCAACTTCAAATTTGCGATTATCCATATTTGGTGACTGGTTTGCCACAGGCAACCCAGTAATTATGGGTTTTCTTACGTGGGGCGACACATAGGAAGCCAGAAAATTACAGGCAACAGGGAGCCTGTTTTAAACGAAAGTAAATGATACAACAAGTCAGAACCGAATATTCCGCGCCCCATGAACGGTCTTACAAACGGCGTTCATCCCTTCTCACTCGCCGTCATATGGCCTCAAAGGCTTAAATCGTTGACTGTCTCCAACAGGCAAATCTTGGCAGGTCTCCGCAGACCATTCACGCAAACTTCAACATTTTCAACTTTTCCATCACTGCTTAGGAATGTCTTGGAGATCAACCCGAGGCCACTTGCTCCTCCTTAGGTCATCGTCGGCCACAAGAACTAATCGCCCACCTGCACGTTCGGCTCAAGGGCAAACCCCACTTTCGTCTCTCTTGCAAACTTGGTATGTATTCCTTGAGCCATCGCTTCCAATAGTGGTGTGCGAGCTGCTGTGCCTGTCGCCACTTCTTCTTTCTATGCATATCTTTCTCATCAGTCTCGTGCATCGGGATGTTCATATATAGATGGCCTTATATGAAGGAAATAGCTGGGAGTTGTTGGATTTTCGTTGTCTGGACCAGTGTCAGTGGTCCGTTGTTGGTTATACTAATCACTTACAAGGCTAATCACTTACAAGTTAATACGGAATGCTTTACAACGGATTTAGAGGCACAATGATCAGTCACGACATGGCAAATCGACTGGACACGAAAGGGGGAAAAGAAAAGATAGAAGGGAATACTCTCTTTCGTAGAGATGAGGACTCTGAGACTGTATATTTCTAAGTAAAATCAGCAACAGAAATTGGAGAAATCGTCAGTGTACGTGATGCGCTTTCTTTGCGGCATTTATTATCGACGAGAAGTTGCGCAAGGATTTAGACACGCACGCACACACTCATTTTGCTGTCATTGAATTAACGAAAGTTGAAGTCCCTAAGTATCTTTGCTTATTGGTAAGGACGTTGAGATAGCGTATGTCTTTGAAGTTCGCAAAGCTACAAGGGAAATAGCAACCTTCAGGGCCAGCGTGGACCTCTAGGGTTGGTGATAACTGGTAGAGTGGAAAAGAACCTATTCAACCGAGGTGAATGTAAATTTCACGAACATGCGCGATCAGTGTCTCAGAAATCAAGTTGAAAAGTTTTGGAAATTTGACAGATTCGGGAATCTTAAGTGCATCTGCGATCCATGAGTGCTATACCGACGGGGTTTCTGCTTCCAGAACGTTCTATCGTATCGGGTAGGTCTTGGGGGATAGATGCCAGACGAAATTCAGCAATTGATTCTCTAGGTTTGGAGTTGGGCGTGGGGCTAACAATCCCTTCCTGTAAAAAAATCCTTTTGTTACGGAAACCAGTATAAGCGTTTTCACTATTAGCAAGAATGGTAACAGTCTCACAACTGAACGCTAGTAAGTAGCATGCTGGACGAAACACTTCTGTGAAGTTCTAAACATACCAGAGCCGGAAGATTCCGCAGAGATAGAAACACAAGGAGATCCCTCGGACACTGACACCAGCCCACCCAGTTTCTAGAGAAGTTAGGACCGCCATCAAAGTCTTGAAAAATGAAAAGGCCTGTGAAGTTGACAGCATCCACGCTGAAATGCTCATGGCCGACGTAGAAACCTCAGCCGAAGTTCTTACAGATTTCTTTCAGTCTATCTGGATCTCAGATACCATCCCAGAAGGCCTCAGTTTTAAGCTACCAAAGAAAGGAAACGTCAGCACCTGTGACAAATTTGTGCTTCTTTTGTCGAATTCTCCTGATGGGGATTGATTCAGCTATTCGGCTCCAATCTGAGAGAAGAACAAGCGGGCTTCAGGAGAGGTAGGAGATGTGTAGACCAAATTTTTGCTTTTCGGAATATCATTGAGCAATGTTTAGAATGAAACTGCCAACTTTATATCAAATTCATTTACTTCAAAAAAGCATTTGACAATCTCCACCGTGGCACTCTATGGGAGATCCTAAGGTTCTATGCGGTCCCTCCCAAACTGGGTACCTTGATAGAGCTGTTCTACCAACCTTTTGAATGCAGTGTCATCATAGGCGGAAACCTATACGAGTCGTTTCCCTTAAATTCAGACGTGCGACAGGGTTGCATCACCTCGCCCATGCTCTTCCTTCTTTTCATCGTGTTTATTTTGCGTACACATCAACACGATAAGAAACAGACCAAGTACATTAACACTAGCAATGATATGCCAATCCGAGCTTAAAAAACTAGATCTCACATAACCGACAAAAGTAGAAGCAGTTGATACTGGCCTTACGTCCCACCGGGGATAAAGAGGCCTAAGTAAGTAAGTGATTGAATGAGTGAGATATATAAAACTGTAAGTTAACTGAGTGATGTGACACGAGTCAATGACTTCATGAGTGATATGACATGGAGAAGCTCAATCAAAGCAAAATAAATAGCGAGAAGATTTGAAATTGATTTAAAACAAAGTTTTATTGGTAAACATACTTTTATGTTGCAATTATTCTATTACAAGGATTTTAAAATATCAAAAAATGTATTTTTATTTCTTCATGTAATCATTGACCAATTGTCTTCTAATAATAGTATGAAATTTTAATAACCCAAATTATGTTTCTCAGCAAGTTAAAAGTAGAGGCAATGAAACTCCCACTTAAGTGCCATTTTTATTTTTGTTTAAATGGAACTGCCAGCTAAAAAGGAACATTTTTTTTGTGGTGCCTAATACTGTAATAATTTTTATTTGTTTTAAAAAACATTCTTGCTTAATTTCTATTACAAGGTCATTGCAGTGTGTTTAGAGACAATTGTTTGGAGACAATCACTGATGATGGTTTGGAATTTGAGGAATTTAAATTTACAGACACAGTTAAGGCAGCTTATTTTTATTGACAGGTCAGGTTATAATTTGGGATTCTTATGACAGAAAAGACAAAGCAAGGAAAGGTGTGAGTGCGCTTTAGCGGTTTGCTTGACCTTTGAAATGAGTAATAAAAAATTAGGAATGGCCAAAGGACAGTAAAGGAAAAAAAACAGAAATTTTAACAGAGCTTTTGCTTTATGATAAAAACATCAAAACGTTGAACAGATAACAGCAAATGGGGAATCTCACGTGACATGACATCACACCTTTTCATGATTGGCTCACACGTTTTGGTTGGCAAAATAGTCTCGACTACAGCTACAGCTTAGAATTCGTTCCTCAGTTTTAAAACACCTTAATTGCTAAGTTTTCAAGCTAGGCAGGATAAAACGTAAAAATTCACAGGCTTGTGTAAGAATATAAGAAACTCTTGAATTTTTGGCTTAATCGTACAGATGCAACAAGTATATCAGTGAATGCAACTGAACACAAGAATTGGCATGGAACATTTTGGAGGAAAGGCAAAAAAGGAAGAATGATGCACCGTCTGTATTTGCTTGAACAACGAAGGCAAAGTAGAGAACCACTAGAAAATCTTACAGCAACGCAGATGAACAACAAATCGAGTGTATCTGAATTACATTTCAGAGTAATGGAGTGTTTTGCAGAGCCACTTCTAACATTGATGAAAGGGTGTCGCAGAATTCTGCCAGCTTAAAGGCAACAATGAAAAACTTTTTCTTCTTGCTGACGTCTAAAAGTAAATTTCCAAGTTTCAGCGAAGACTGTGTTCTTCTCTGGAAATGCTGACAGAAGTCTTTTTCACACAAAAACTATAATGATATATTACACCAATTGCAATGAACTGAAGATTTCTTTTCATGAACGTAAATATTGCTGAAAAGACGATGATGTCGTCATCCTCTACCATCCTATAAAATTCACCATCTTCCAAAATCACGTCAATGAGCAACAACTGCAGTGCCACCATCGCAAACACGCTCGCAAAGACCCTGGGGATGAGTCTAGTTCAAGGAAGAAGTTGGAACGCGTTTGTTCTGAATGAAAATTTTCCAAAGAAATATCTTGAAATTTCCGAACATTTTTGGTAAATGGTAAACAACCCGAGAATATCGTTTTGATTTGTTTTGCCAACCGAAGTGTGTCAACCAAACATGAAAAGGCATGACGTCATGTCACGTGAGACCTGCAATCTCCCCATTAGTATCAATAGGGACCAGTTGTTCAAAAGACGATTAGCACTAACCCAGGTTTAAGTTCCTAACCCATTTTCTTGTTTCCAATCTTACAGAGATGGGTTTGAGCTGTAATTTTGGGATCAACAAACATTTTCCTTTCAAAATCCAAAGAATATTCTTAAAGAATCGTTAACCATTTTACAAAGAAGAAATAGCTCCTTGAATTTTTGTTTGATCACGGTTAAAGTTAACTCGCTTTTGAACAACTCGGCCCAGGCTGATTTGAGTATAATTGCACACAGCATATATTTATGCTGTCAGAATAAACTGCATGGTGGACACAAGAATTGTGACTGTTGCTTTGCTGTTATTGGAGCTTGCTTCAATGCTTGAGAAACTTTTTTTGCATCTTCATTTAGAGCTGTGGCAGTGTCCTTTGAGACAAGGTTGAGCTGTCCAACACCTGCACAAGATGCATTTATCCTTTAATATAACGTAACATAAAAGAACGACTTTTATAATGTCTCGAATTAAGCACTGGTCCAACAAAACAGTATTTCACTTCAAAGTGTATTGAGAATGTTCTAACTTTTGAAGTACGGATAATGCAAAACTCCCTCCCCTCACATTGTCTTCTGTTGGACTGAACTGCATGAATATACTATAACAATTAACCATAAAGCTTAGATTGGTATCAGTATAATAAACTGATATTATCAAATATTCACAAGTCAAAGGTTTAAAAATATTTGAGAATGAAATCTTGAATCTATAGAAGGACTGACACAAAGATTGAGTGCATGTACACATATATACATAAGTATACAATGTGCCCTCCCAGTTACCACCATAATGGCATTATCAACGGTTCAACAATTTTTATTTACCACGTATTCAGAAATACATAAGAAAAGCAAATATAAGAAAAGTGAAAAAAGGTGGAGGGTACAGGATTTACAACCCTAAGAGGTTAGACTAGCAATCGTACACCCAACTTTATTTACAATAAGTCAAAAGGTGGTAATGTAAAGACGTGACGTAAAGCAAAATCAGATATTGTTGTTTGCATTTACAGTTACATATTGTAGTCTATATGATAAGATTTCAATGATGTAAGTTTATGTAACTGAAATCTTATTAAATACTAAATACTGCTTGGCTTAGACTAGTCTTGTACGAAAGAAAGTAGGCAAATGTCAGATATTGGCTTAGGAGGAAGTCTGTATTTTTTCCAAACGCTTTAATGGACATGCTGGCTCTTATTTCGTTTGGATTTTCATTCCAAGTCTTACCTGAAGCGTATATTTTACACCAAACTGGCCATAATTGAGGTTAATGCGTGGGAGGAAAAGATTTTTCTTTGTTTTTGAACGTGTTTCATAGTTATGAATTGCGCTAATATTACGGAAATAGTTTGAAAAAGCTTCAGGTAATTCGCTAGTATTGTGCTTATAAGCTAATTCTAATAACTGAAGTTTCACTATTTCAAAAATGTTTACTATATCAAGCCTTTGAAATAAAGGTCTACTTGGTGTCCTACGGTCTAAAAATGTAATCGCTCGTATAGTGTTCGTTTGTGTAAGAGATGGACAGAAAGAAGTTTCGTTTTATAGTTGCTACCCCAAATGAAAGTGCCAAATGAAATATGTGAGTAGATAAAACTACTAACAATAAAGATTTTTCAAAATGTACAAACTTAGGTAGTGCCGGGCTCTACATAATATTCCAACTGACTTATAATATTATAGTAGCTCATGAACTTGCAATTGGACACACGATTTACGGTTATATATATTATATAATAATAATAATAATAATAACAAGAAGAAGAAGAAGAAAAGGAAGAAGGACAAGAAGAAGAAGAAGAAATAGACGAAGCAGAAGAAAACGACGAAGTAGAAGCAAAAGACAAAGAAGAAAAAGAAGAAGAAGAAGAAGAAGAAGAAGAAGAAGAAGAAGAAGAAGAGGAAGAAGAAGAAGCATAACTTGAATGAATACGGGGAGATAGTGAGTTTGAGGCTGACAGCTGAATCAGCAATATTGTTCTTAGTAAAACAAACTGTACATTATAAAATTCAATTGGTCAACATTAACTCAAATACTTATTCCATATACGGCAGAACTAACCAATTTCATCTTTCTTGGATTTTAGATCTTTGTCTTCTTGGACATGCCTAGAAAGAGTCAAACACATATTTGACAAAAGTGATAGAGTGCTGAAACTATCACTTACTTTCAACAAGTATTGAGTTAAACAAAATAATGCCTTTCATTTATCATGGCAACCTTTCTATCATATGGCCCTCATATTACATACAATGTAAGTACTGCAATAACTTGCAAATACCTTTCAACTAACTTTGTACTTAAAAAAGTAGACAGTTGTCTATATAGTGTAAAGCTAATTTTATAAACAGTACAATGGATCGACACTTAGATACTCTTAAAGCTGAAACTAGATTTTCATAAATAATCTTTAAATTTTTTAAATTTAACGTTTAAAGCTTTCACCAGGTATTAACTAAAACATATTTGTTAGCTAATGTACTTCTTCAAGGGAAGGGTTGTTTAAAGGTTGGTTAAATTTAACCCTGGATTAAGCAAAAATTCAAGCAGTAATTTATTCACTAAGAAAAGGTAAACAATTCGTTTAAAATTCTGTTTGGATTTTCCAAGGAAAAAACTTGTTAATCCCAAAATTACAACTCAAATCCGGCCCTTTAAGGTTGGGAAAAAAAAAGAGTTAAAAATTTAACCCTGGGTTAGTGCTAATCGGCTTTTGAACAACTGGGTCCAGAAGACTTACTTTACATGTAAGTTCACTTAATCAGTGTTTTCTATTTGTTGAATTTGTTTTAAGTTTTACACCTTGGGATCAGAATATTCGTTTTTCCAGTTGCATTGTTTCACTCATTATTTCTTTTGTAATGGTTTGTCCCTTAGGTTGTATAACTGTATAAGATCCTTTACAATACAAATTAAATGCATTCCCTATTAAGACAAAGACTTATTAATCAAATATTAACCATATGATAACATTGTATTTTTAATACTCTGTTTAGTGGACAGCATCTGTTTACCTCACAAACTACTTATGAAGTGATATAAATGGCAAGTATTTAGCCGAATGTACCATGTTATACTGTAATGCTAACCTGGGAGCCCTGTGCTCCTTTCACCCACACCGTTAGAAATAGCTGAACGATACCAATTTTACCAACGCTCACAGAAAGAAAATGAAACTGCTGCCCATTTCCTTCCATCCCTCAAACAAATGATTGAACATTGTAACTTCAGGGATTTCTTGACCCAGGCTCTGCACGATCGCTTTGTGTCTGAGCTCTCCAGCTTCGCCATTCAAAAAAATATTGTTGTGTGAGAAACATCTCACCTGAAAAAGCCCAGACTATTGCTAGTGCAATGGAATTGGCAAAAAGAGATGCAATTGAAATCCAAAAGTACTCTGAAACACCCAACCCCGTCCAGAACTAATCACAGCAGGTTTTTAGGGTCAACAAAACACCTCAGGGCTATTTAAGCTGTGGAAAAAAGGACCATGCACGGCGATATTGCAGATTCTAAACTGAAACATGTCATAGTACGCTGGGCTATTGCAGTCATTTGTCATTGTATCCACAAGCAAAAATATGCCAACCCTATTAAACATAAGTAATGCTCAGTCTTAAAGAAGAACAAAGGGATGTGGGAGACATTGTTGATTAAGAGTTTGATATTCTGCGCCAGTAATCAATATCATACAGCATAAAAAATGTACCTACATAAACCCATCTTTAATATATTTAAGTCATATATGATTAATGCTGACAGACTTCATCCCCTTCATGACAATTAAGGTGGAGGAAATAAAAATGACTACCACTCCTGCTGATCCAACAGCTACGATTGTTC
The DNA here is from genome assembly GCA_024336925.2 of Zoanthus solanderi. NCBI lineage: Eukaryota > Metazoa > Cnidaria > Anthozoa > Zoantharia > Zoanthidae > Zoanthus > Zoanthus solanderi. The sequence goes on from JANCMA020141160.1 coordinate 9,360, forward strand.
CTCGGGCTTGTAAGCTACTATCAGAAGTTTCTTCCCAACCTTTCGAAATGTCCCTCTATCCACTTCACAAGCTACTCCAGAAAGTTGAGCATTGGGCGTGGTCAAACGACTACCAAACGTCATTTAATAAGGTGAAGTCCATGATTTCCACAGGCAATGTTCCGATTCCCTACAACTCAAAGCTTCCCCTCCTCCTAGGCTGTGATGTATTCGCCTACGGTCTTTGATCAGTCCTCTTACACTGTCTCCCTGATGGATCAGAAAAACCCATAGCCTTTGTATCACAAACCCTCAGCAAAAGAGAGAACTATGACCAGACAGACAAGGAGGCCTTATCCATTGTTTTTGGATTCATACGTTCCTTATCTACGTTTATGGCTACAAGTTCATTCTCCGCACCGACCATAAACCATTAATGATGACCGTTTCAGGTCAAAGAAAGGGTACTGCCAATAGTAGCCATGCACATGAAGCGATGGGCAACCAGATTGGGTGCATACAACTATGACATCAAATATATACCGTTCATCGAGAGAAAATTCCAATGCAGATGCGCCTTATCCCGCCTGCTTCAGCCAGACATCCTAGAGGGCGTCAATGTTGAACAATTAAAGCCCCTTCCAGTTACTTCTGAAGTAGTGAGACAACACACGACAAATTATGTTAGCCTCCAGAAAGTGTACTCACTTATCATAAATGGCCATATAGGGCTGTATCATGCATAGTCATTGGGTTGTAGTACCGCACTGCCTTCAGGTCTAAATCCTGCATGAACTCCACAAGGGTCACCTTGGAGAGGTGAGGATAACAGAAATTGCATCACACGCAATACCACTCTTAACCCAACTGGTCCATTGCAAAAAGAATTATACGCATTGACTTTAACAGTCCAATTTGCACTTCCTTGTAGTTATCGACGCCTTTTATAAAGGTTAGAAGTCATTCCCATGCAGTCAGTCACATCTACGCTCACTATACAAGTGCTGTGCGGTTTCTGGCATGCAATGGCATAAGGTACATCACCGCAGTGCCACATCACCTATCCAACAACAGGCAAGCAGAGAGATACCATGTCCAAACGTTCAATTGGGATATAACGCCGGAAAAGGAACTACCTCACAATACAAAAACACACTGTCACATGCAACCACCAAGCTCCCACCAGCCAAACCCATGCTTAGACTCTGCTGCTAAACTCACATTGATCATCCCCAGGAAACCCCCAAATAAACCATCTGACAAAATGAAAGTACGATTCAAATCCATTCTTTCACCGGGGAAGGATGTTTCTTATTGGAACTTCTCAAAATAGTGACCAAGTGAGAACCAGGGACAGTGTTGGCTCCCATCGGAAATGCATCCTAAATCACAGCCCAACTATATTCAGCATCGCCACGTCGACCAACTTCTTTGTTGAGATAAATTCCTAGCACCAGAGTTGACACCCTGCAGTCCATACCTAATTCCACTTTGTGTAGATCATAGCCAACCAGCACTGAAACACTCGCTGTCCTGGCACACACTAATGACTTGCATGTCGAAATAATGAAGGAAACCTCCATTTCTGTGGGCATCCCTTGTGCTACAACTTCCTCAGTCTCCCCAACCATACCTGGTGGAACACCATTGGCACCTAGAAGATCACTGCGCAGCAACAAGGGCGTTGTACCTCTGCGATTGGATCTTAAAAATGAAATTTCTCTTGGGACATAGCAATAACCCTTGAATTCGCGTAGTTCATTATAGAGGTTAGGGGTATTATACTGTTATGCTTATCTGGAAACCATGTGCACCAGGCTCGGTCGCTCATTTTTCCATATAGCAACACTTGCTGTGTTTATCAAGATATAGTCATTGCTTTTCTTTGGATACTTTCATACTTAATAGTACATACCTCTGGTTTGCCGCTTCAGTCTTAAGTACCAACATCTCTTTCTTCTCAACGACTTCTAGCATCTCCTGTAGCAGTTTATTCTCTCTAGCCCTGTCTTCCTCAGTCTTGCAACTTTCTGGAAGTATAATTTTATAATTTTAACTTGTATTTGCAAGAAAAAAAAGTATTTGTTACCAGAAACAAAAGGAATGTTCAATTACGTTTTGTAATAATTATGTAATGACGCAATAAATTGCTGTGGTTATGTGCACAACTTCAGCAACTGCAATGAGAAGTCTGAGAAAAAAAAACTTCACGCTCCAACAGGATTTCAACCGGTTGGAGTTTTGATGTTGAACTACGCAAAGAACATTCACTAAAGTTGTGCCTTATTGAACAAGGAAAGTTTTGATATCAATTACTTAATGAACATAAAATGATAAAATTGTGTTTGTGCCGTTATTACATACTTGGTTACACATGACTTGTGTAATCTGTTCTGTGCTGCAGTAAGGTCGTTGAAGTTTCTACTCTTTGAAGATATAAGTTAAAGTTGATGTGATATCTTTACACTTTTATCACTAAACCAATAATGATGTATATTTTGATAAGTTATAAAAGCCAGAACAATGTTTTTTTTGTCTCAGGGCTTGAAACGAAAACATAACTATCATTAATTTTGATATAATTATTAACTGAGCTTTGTGAAAGATTGCTTTAAATGCAGGATTTTTCTGGAAAAATCTATGCTCTCGGAATCAAATTGGTCTGGCCAAAATGCTTATCAAGAATTGCATCACCCAAATTGTGTATTGCTTTTCAGGTGTGTGCCAAGATGGTGGCAATCTTCCCCCAGATTAGTGGAAATCCTTCCCTTCCCCGTGGATTAGTCCTTTTATTTCAACCTTTTCTGGGTAATTGAACAAAAAACACAAATAAAATTATCTCATAATCATATCCTTTGTTGCCTTCATTGAAAACATTTTATTATATGATGCCTTTCACCTTTTCTAGTCCACTTTATTTTCTCTCTTTCAATCAAAGTTAAGACTAATCTCTATACCAAATCTTTAAAACTACTTGTATAATCTTCATGATACTGAGCAAGATATAACGGCCGGCGGTTAGCAGTTTTCTGACCAAATTTCAGTTTTTCTGACCAAATGCTGAAATAATTGGAAGTTCTGTCCGGACAAATTTTGAGAAAACAAAATCTGTTCAGCACAGTGAGTGCTATCTAAAAGTTAAAACGAATCGAAGTGTATTTATAGTTTCAGATCTTCAAGGCTGTATACAGTATAGTCGAAATAAAAGCAGTAGTTGTTTTTACATTTAAAACCATTGTGTTAAAACCTTTGTAATCCCCATAATTTATCGTATGTACAGTATAATCCAGCTTTTCAGTTGAAAGTTGTTTCTTAATTACTATTGGTTTTATAAAAATCATTATTCACTATAACTAATTTGGAATTCGGAGTAAGACTATGGAAATTGGAGTGAGACTTTGGCATTTGGAGTGAGACTTTGAAATTCGGAGTCACTTTTATGAATTCGGAGTGATTTTAAGAATTAGGACTGCACCTGTGGGCAACAGTAATACACAAACCTTCTTTCTCTGAGATTAAACGAAGCTCTTTCTCCAATTTGGAATAGTTATGTGATAGTTCCACCTCTTCAAGTCTATGTATAATATCAAATTAAAACATATTATTTTAGTAATATTATTGGTCATTGTTAAGCAACTGCACATACTTGTATAAATTTCCACTTGACAGTTAAAATATTTCATGCTTTTTACTATACTAGATATCCATCATGATATGACAAGAACTTTCCCCTTGCTCTGAGTTTATAACAAAAGTTAGTCACGAACATTTCCCATGCTAAGCTAAATCCTTTAAGAGCCAAATGGCCCATGGAGCCGGCGCTTATCTCCTGTTTCTGTAGTGTTAAGTGGATGAGAGTTGAAACTTTACCATAATATATAATTGCAGTAAAAATTATTCCATGAGTGCGCATTTGCAACAAGCACAAATGGAATAACTGTTAAATTGTTAAATTTAACAATCTTTGTGAAACCTTCCCAACTTGAGAATTACACCCAGATTTTCAATCAGTTACATTTCAGTTTTACAAAATGACTTGTAGTCGACATGGTTTAAATCAAAGAGAAAATTAAATAATAAATTTGCGCCTTTTGCAAACGCAGTTGAATGAAGATTTGAATGCGAAGCAAGCAGCTCTGGCGAACAAAGTTTACAACCATCTCAATCTCAAAAAATATCTGTCAAATGAAGAAGGTACAACTACGTACTGACCTTGGACAAATATTTTAAGTAGTGTAAAATTGTAAACTTGAAAATGGCAGCAGAAAACTTTGATTGCCATGAACTGTTTATCAGTGCTTGATCTATGATGTAGTTCAGATTTAATATGATTTTGAACTGGTTCGATCTTTCTTAAACCAGTACAATTTCTCTTGCACTGGTATAAATTGTTTTAAACTGGTACAATCTGACATTCTAAAAGGGATTTTATTTTGGGGAGTCATAAATAAAACAGGAGCTTGGTTTTTTAGGGGGGTATTAAAAAAACAGAATATTTTAAACAACCTTCAGCTTCTCACTTCTCGCTCACCCACCCACCACTACTTTCTACTTACAGTACCTCTCCTTGTTTTCCTTCTATTTTTTTTTTCTCCTTTTATTTTCTTCTTGTTCTTACCATCTTATACTTAAACACTTTTTTTCTTTTGGAACACACCAGGATTTGAACTACTGACTTTTGGATCTGTTTGGATCTGAAATCCTACTTCATTTCAACTTTACCATGCAAGCAACTGTTGCTAGCATACCAGTTTTTCTAGGTATCACTAGTTATTGGTCTGAGGCGGATATGAGAAGAATAAACTGGTTTGCAAAAAAAAACTGGTTTGTACGAGTTCAAGACAACTTGTACCAGTGCAAGAAATATTGCACTGGATCAAAATAAATTGAACCAGTTCAAAATCATATTG
>JANCMA020141264.1:0-14248 GCA_024336925.2 Zoanthus solanderi
ATTCATGGAAAATTAATTATTTTATCCATAATTTTTTTTATTAAAGAGTCTGTACAACATATCTTAAGATTTAAAAGATTATTAGTAAATCAACATGATTATCAATACCTGATCATCAAATCAAATTCATACAAATCTAAAAAAAACTCATAAAAAATCTTTATTGTTTCAAATCAAAGGAGAATATGTTTACCAGCTAGAAGCTTGCAAATCAAAATTAAAACCCGTAGCTTGATACTGTCTATTGGGAACTATGTTTCAATCACAGGGGGAGAAATGACAGTTGGTAAGACATTACAAACATAAATTTCAAACTGCAAAAATCTGGCAAAAATAAAATTTGGAAAATCTTCAAAATCTGACATTTCACTCTCTAAGAGGTTAAAATACCATTAGCTAAACAAATAAGTTTTTGAATAATAATAGTTATATCATTTATAAATTTGTGAACTATGAATGATTTTTTAACCTTTTTGGAAAACTACTCATTCCAATATTGAGAACATAGTTCGTTTAATAACTGGAACACTTCACGGGAATTTTACAAATTAAGAAGTCAATTTGTACCGAAAAACATTTTAAAATATCAGCCATGGCGCCTGGCGGTAAAAACCAAGTTTAGATAAACTTAAAGTGACAGACGTTTGATAACGAACTTGTGAGTGACGGACTTTTTGTTAATCTTTTCAGTGCGAAACATGACACTTGCGAATTCCATTGCTCTCAAATCTCAAGTTAGAACTAAAATTGACTTACAAAAGTATCACTTTTGACTTGTAATCAAGTCCGGCTTTGTTTGCTATAAATGTACCTCAAAATTAATGAAACGCCGTGGTTTTTAGGAATTTGTATCGAGAAAGTTCACTTTTGTTTGCATTTGGGCACCAGAAATACTTCCATGTCATAAAAATACAACTAGCTCTTTGTTATTCCATCAGTTGTAGTTTCCTGTTTTGAGGTTCTCACACTTTATAATCCAACTGTGTTAACAAAATTAAGTCATTTTCAAGAGATAACTGATAAGTAAAAACAAAAATAAACCACACAAAAAAGTATTCAGTGAGAAGCAAACAATATATCCACTTTTCTCATGTCACCATTATGCTAACTGTTAAAACTCAATTTTTATTTTTAAGGAAACTGTATTGAAAATATTTTCGAAACGGATGCAAACCCAGTCAGAAAACGAAGGTGAATTTTTACAATGCCATCTAGGTCTCGGTGTTCGTGACGGCCAAAGCAATTAAAAAATTGAATCCTCTCTATAAAAACTCAATTCATTAATTAAAATTTCGACTGAAGATACGAACAATTAGGAAACACAAAATATCAGACTCTTTCCGTCTTTTAGTTGTTTCAGATCTCGCTATTACCGGGTTAACAATCACCGTTGCTTGTTAAAACATTTAGCGCTTTATAAATGATTTCTGGGCTTGAAAATTATAAATTCAGTTATTAATCCTAACTAAAAATGCGAATAACTTCATACTAATATCAGAACAAGTTGTCAAGTATACTTTAAATTATAAACCTGCATGTTCTAGATCAAAGCTACTGGTAAGTACACAAGTTTTTTTAAACACGCGATAATTGTCTTTCCGGGTGTATATTTACGAGTGAATGAAACACAAGGCCTGTAATATTTGTTGGATAAAATCATTTAACATTCAAAACGGTAACGTTTATCTGAAATAAAAGCAGGCGATTTAGTGTCCCTTAAGAAAATACAATGGATTTCCCTACGGCCGATCTAAAGAAACCTAAGTATTCGTCAAGGTCAAAAAATGGCAATAGCCAGTATGGGGTTGTATTCTGTTTACTGCAACGTGATTCAATTGTTACAACAACACAGTAAGCATTCTAGTTAGCCGAGAAATGAACGTTCGGCCCTGAAAATGTGCCGAAGACGAAATAACGCGTTGCCCTGTTCACTGCATTTGAAAAATGTTAAAATGTTGAAATTGAGGCGGATACAAGTTCTACATTCTACTATCGCAGCACGCAAATTCAATCCGCGTTCTCCATTTGCATTTTCAAAAGCATAAAACAACTTTTTCAATTATTGATTGTCACGTATGAAGCGCAATATTAACAAAAGCACAAAACTACTGCTGTGATTCACCATTCATTCAAAACTTACCTTCGATTCTGCTGCATTGTCCGATATCGTGCTCTCAAAATTATCACAGCGATTTCCTATGTCTGTCTGTACATCCTTCCTCGTAGCATAATTCTTGTAAAGAGTGATGTTCCGCGCAAGTTCTCTTTGCTTTGAAGCAAATTCGATAGGATCAACCTTCGTATTGTTCTTATACGGTGATTCTTGTGAAATGATTGTTGAAGTTCCGGAATAATGTGAGTTGTGTTGCTTCGATCGACGATCGTAATGGTTTTTGGATCGCTTACGATTAAGAGCGAGATGCTTTGGTCTTGGAGGAAGCAATGGAGGTTGTTGTAAAATCTCAAGCTTTTTTACGAACTCCTGTCGCTGTTTATCTGCTTCAGCACTGAGGGTTTCGTTCGCGAGCACATCCTTGAGAAAAAACTCCAAGCCAGGCAGTGACTGAGTAATGGCTGCAAAATCAGTAAACAATTTTTAAACAGGTAGAGATTATTCAAAACAAAGCACTACACCCTTCAATCTCAAACTCTATTCTTAAAAAAACTAGAGAGTTTTATGAATACAGAGATAAACAAAGAATAAAATAACATTTATGTAAAAGAAAACAAAATAATAAGAAGTGGCTTCAAAAATTGGTTTCTAAGCCGCAAACACGCTTCCAGGCGAAGGAAAGATCGAGTGTATGAGACAAATTCTCACCAGAAATTCGTTCATGTCTCTCCATTCCTAAACAGGAGACATTTAGAGTATCTTGAATAGCATTTAACCCATCGTTCTTGTTATTATTCTTCAAAAATCCTAAGTTTGTCCCATAACTTTAGTAGTGTATACAAAACGCCGCCATATTTTTACTCTGAAGAAAAAAAAGGATGGCTTAAATGTTGACTTATGATCATATGATCTCCACAAAGCGCTATGATTGGCTTACAGGCATAATGTAAATCTCAGCCAGAGCTTGGTTGATTTCAGAAATGAACACCGCTAACATTTTCGGTTTTGGTCCACATAATTGAAAATGACAAATTTCAGTGACGAATTTCCTGACTTTGTAAATATAGGTAAAGAAAATCTTTTTTCAAGTCACGAAAATAAAAAGTTTTCAAATTCAATGCTAAGTAAGATTCTCCGAGCTGAAGCAATAACAAAATTTTCAAGAACTGAAACAAATAACTAGCCGGGTTCGGCAAAAGTTATGGTGTTAAAAGCAATGCAAGGTGTTGTGCAGATGTCGAATAAAAAGTTTACCAAATACCCAAGGCTCAAGTTTATATTCATAAATATTTATGCAATACAACTCACCATATAAGCCCCATCCGTAGTACATCATTTTTCACGTCTCGGTGTGACACCTCAATGGGAATCTTATTGCTTAGCGTGGTGATACCGCTTCATCTCCGACTACGTTGCTAACACTCGGGGCACGACGTCACTGCTGGCACAAAAGCAGGATAGATTTGTTTCATATGTTCGCTTCATCTTCTAGTTCCGTACATTAATAGCTATATTCACAGATTCAAAGTTTATAGTTTATCGAATCTTTACTATAGCTTCTAATACTATAAACTGACAAAATAAATTAATCGAGTTATCAATATCTTACTTTTCATGTTGAAATACACTTAGTCCTAAAGCTGCCATTTGTTGTTTAGAATTTTTGTAGAAACCGCAATGAATATTGAATCATTTACAGGGAATTCTGTTTTTGAAAGTAATGCGGAAATATTTAAAAATCCCAGTGGAGATTAATCTTGTAAATTTAAACAAAGAAAATGCAAGAAAATGATACTAAATGTTATTATCCCCCCACGGCCGATTTATTTCTTGTCACAACTGAACAAATAAAATTAAAAATGTAGTGGAGCAAAAAAGCAAAAAAATTCAGATTTAAAGATATAGGACAAAGAGAAGAAACTGTACTTTTTTGATTTTTTGAAGTTTTTAAAACATAGAATCAGACAAGTTTCAACGTTACGGTCGATTTCGTTAAAAAGCTCAAAATCTTCTATTTCGTCATCAAATAATAGAACAGTTGCATCATGGATAATTTTAGAAAAAATTAATCGGCGCGGCGTTTTGATTTCAAATTTCTCACGGGGAAAGCAAACAGACCAAGAGAAATTCAACACTCTGGAATGAAAAGCAATAAAAACAAAAGCCTCGAGCAGTTGGTAGTCATTCGAAGAGACATTCCTTACCAAGGCGTTTGGGTCATTAATTTTATTAATTATTAGGTCTTAGTAGCAAGTTGAAACGGAGAGAGGGGCAAATTTGCCGGTTTTTAGTTTGACCTGTGCTCCAACAGTTCACATTTGTTGAAAACAAATAAGTTTTGATGACTCTTTTTGGTTTTGTTTTGTTTTTTTGTAAAAAATTTAATAAATTTTTGGACCAGCATTGAAAAAGAAATTTTGTTCCGGAGGCCTCAGAAAAGCAGGGCATTTATAGAGCCACAAGATTTTAGGCTGAAGTAATGCATAGTTAAAGTGAGATTACTTTGTTTATTTTTTTGGATTTTTTTGGTAAACCTTTTTTTGCAAAAGTTGAGAAGGTCGTTTAATACTGATATGAAACAAAATATGCAACAAAGAAATCTAACAATCTTGTTTATTGCGGTTTCCTCGCCAACCACATCCTCTTTTTCTCAGAGAATATATAGTGCATTCACGATGTATTTAAAACTTTGTGGTTACCTACTGAGTTCTCAAAGCTATAAATTCTGAGTGTTAAAGTTAGTGCTAAACATCTAACGATTGTATTCATTGCAGTGGTTGCTAGATCCATTAATTGCTCTCGTTTGTTTTTTGATTCTGGCCCGAAGCAAAATTCTTTTATCAACGGCATCTGCGGTCCGAAAACATACACGGACTGTGTCCAATATGGAGCTAAAAATACCATTTCAAATATTAATTTCTTAAGAAATTTTTGAAATGTTGTGAAGAAGAACAAAACTACGAAAATCGGCATGATAAACTAAAGCAATGATTTCAATAAGACGAATTCGTTGATGTCTCTGAGTTTTAAAGTGAACGGAGCCGTTTATCGGGTCTGTATGGTTCTCGAAAAGGTGCGCCTCATATCTTCTTAGATATCTTAATATAAGGTTCTAACATTTTAGAATGAAAAAGAGGAAGAAAGTCGATATAGATATGAATAAAGTTAATTACACAATTGAAGTAATTAAAAAAAAACGTAATCCCCAAGAAAATCTTTCTGTATTCAAATCAATTTATTTACTTATCCCCAATATCCGTTATCGTCTGTACTAATGACAGAGGAGAAAACATTTTGGTTGTAGCACGTACTTTTATTTTCTAAAGCCAAATGCATTGATTCGGAGACAGCTGAATTTCGAAGCAATTAGCGGACCTAAGATAAAGTGCGAAAAGAAATGATTTTGGAAAAGAAGTACGGTGGGTCTCATATGAACATATAGAATCCTTGTTTGCTCGATTCCAAGCACGTGAAACATGATCATATTCCTTTTTTAAAACTTGGGTTTTATAATTTCATGCTTTTGTTTTCGCGTGCTTCCTTGTTTACCAAAGCAGCTGGCCCGTGGGAGTGTGTGTGGCTTTTGTGTTGAATTCCAGTCAAAACTGAAGGTGAGTTAAACAATGAACATTTTTAACTCCGAAACGCGCACCAAAACACGTCATTAATTTTATCAGTTTTGTGGACGTTGCTTCTAACATGTCGCTTTTTTTTTAAGCGGATGTCTTATTTGGGACATGCCATTGGGTGGAGACGTACGCCTTATGCATCCCGATGAAAAACTCAATAACTTGGAGGTAACATCATAGTCACAAGACACAAGTATAAGAACTGGATTAGTATATAGCTGAACATGAGTCCATTAGAGCCTGGCGTGCATTTCAACACTCAGCTGAGTGTCTTCACCTGTCAGATAATATTCTTAATTCCTTCCTTGCATTCAGTTGATTATTTTAATTTCCTTCAGAGTTCCATTGTTCCGTTAAGTTGTGAACAAGCAAGTAAACTTGCCTTTTCCTATCATTTTAAAAATTATAACAGTTTTTTGAAAATGACAAGCAAAAAAAAAAACAAAACAAAACAAAAAAGCTAAAAAAATAAAATTTTCGGTTGAATTACAAAGTTTAAATCTGTTGCTGTTAGACGTGACAAAACCGAAGGCAACATAAAAGATTTTAACAGTTTTATCTTGTTTGTCATTGATCATATTGTTCTAGCCGAGCTTTCAGGCTACACCGATAGCGTGACTAAAATATAGGACAATTTTTGCAGCAACTTTTTGGAATTTTTCTTACGCAGTTTTTGTGTAAATCAAGAGCCAATTTATTTTCCGGCTTAAGTTATCTGCAGGCGCGTGTGTGGTGTTTGACACATTGTTGTAAATCCTACCGCTCTGTTTTGACTGAACTGAAGACTCCATGCATCATTCGTGCCGTCTTGCCCACCCTGTCTGGCAAATAAAACACTCAGTGTACAGTTTCTGACGACAAGCCACGGCGTGACCCTAGTTCAAGTGTGATTTTTAAAAAGAAAGTTATTTTACATCTTTTTATCAAATGTTTACGTAAAACGTTGCCTTTGGTGCGAATACCGGAATAGCACGTATTCCCATGTATACCGTAAAACCTCGAAGTCGAAAACAAACCCACGAGTATCTTTTCGTTTTATATTAAGGCCCTTGGATGGGCTTCTTTTCGAAGATTCGAAATGGGCCAAAGCACACAGGGGGGCTTATTTTCGAAAATACTATGAAAATTGCAGGTATTTCTTAAAACATTATCAATATAAATTTTGCTTTTATTATTTAACATCAGTGTTAGAAGAAACATTTTTAGTTCTTATTCAAAAATCAACAATGATTTGGATAAACATTTACAAATAAAAACTAGCGATAAAAGTCCGACGTTTCGGTGACATCTTGGCACCATTGTCAAGGAAAAAACATTTATATATGCAATCTAAAAGTAACTCAGAAACGAGAAACAAAAATTAGCACACGTTAAACAAAGACCTTAGCTCGAATTAAGTCTGATTGTACATTTAAACGGTACAATCAGACTCAATTCGAGCTAAGGTCTTTGTTTAACGTATGCTAATTTTACGGTTTCGGCGTTTCTGAGCTACTCATTGCATATATAAATTTATAATTGTTTTTTCCTAGACAATGGTGCTAAGATGTCACCGAAATGTCGGACTCTTATCGCTAGTTTTTATTTGTAAATGCTTATTCTAAAATGATTATAAAAACCGCTTACAAGCAAAAATTATACTGAAAAAAAAGTAACTCCAGTAAATTGAAATGCCCTGCTGATTCTATGTGTACAAAATAAGGGATATGCCATCAACTGATCAAGACATCATTTGCAAAGACATAAAATTAAAAACATCACAGACAAGAAGAACTTTGGTCTAGCCTACAGAATGATTTAAAACCGATGATATTGAACGATAAAATTGATAAATCATATTTATTTTCTATTTCTCTGTCGTTCTTTTCTGCAAGCCCATAATATCTCGAAGACATTCAATGAGTTTCTTTTCGTGATTTCTTTTGCTAAATCAAGAGGGAAGCATATTTTCGAGATGGGTGTCTTTTCAAGATTAAGCCCACTGGGCTTGTTACGTTTTCGAGGTCACTTACGGTATTGACCATACGGGTTTGTGCTGCCGCTCAGGGCATTCAGTTGATTTATTTAAATTTTCTTCTAGAGTTAAATTGTTTTCCGCTAGACCTTCCAGTCTGGAACAGGGTGTATAAATCATTGAAATTTTGTTTAGAACAGGGTATAAAATTTTGCAATACTGATTAACAAACTGTCTAGCACTGGTTGCAACAATTCCCGGATGAGAATTGACCAGTTTGACTGGGTTTTGATGTACAAGATTTTTATTTTTTATTCACAGGTCTGATTTCTGTTTAAAATTCATTTGCTAATATAATCGGGGCTGTTTCTTTATCTATTTCCTGGAACACACAGACAGAAAGACTGTTCATTGTCCCATTTGTTTGCTTTCTGATGTATACAGGCTTGAAAGGATTACGATTTGCTAGTTTAGAACAGGGTCTGGTTTGTGAAGATAAAGCAGCACACCCCTACCAAATATTCTGGTGAGTACATCCCTTCCAATCCCCCAAAACCCACCCCCATCCGGGAGCACTATAAAGCAGCCACCATTTGATTTTTAAATCAGCTCTAAGCTGGAGTCTAGTTAATAAATGTTTTATCATGGACGTAAGCCGCAAGAAAAGCTAAGATTTTGACGTTAGTTCTTCGCTCAGAGGTACCGCCATTTCTTGAAAATAAAAATATATACTGTCCGGAATAATGCAAGTGTTTTAGTTTTAAACTTAAAGAGGTTTCGAAGCTAAGCAATTAAAAACAATTAAAATATGTTGCTATATTTAATCTATTGTGTTGTTTATTTATAACTAAGTTACTATGAAACGAAACAAAACTATGTTTATAACTAAGCGGAAAAGGAAAACTGCTCAAAAAAGTGTATAATTAAAATTTCCTGCCAGCAGGATCGGCGCGACCGTTTCCTGTGGTTTTGTCTTCTCAATGTAAAACAACAAATGACGATGCTAGCGTGTAATATTTTTTATCACTGTACACTAGCGAATGCCCAATTAACAAACAGCAACTCTCGTAGTTCTAGAAATAGAATACTGCGTATCAGTAATAAAGCGTTATTACGAGTGATGTGTTCTTTCTGACAGCAGCATGCCATCCTCATATCTAACCTTATTTCACAAATGAGCCTGGGTACGAGGATGAGTTAGCAGGAAGTAACAAACAAGTCACGAGAAGATAAGCTACAATCTTTGCCAAAAACATTTGAACCGATCTAGCAAAAGCAAACTTTTCTGGTTATCTTAGACAGCCTTGAAAATATAGAGTCCCCCCTCCCCCCTACTCAATGTTGTTACATATTTACAACCTCCAAGGGATAGGCAAAATCATTCTAGGGGTAATTCATTTTTACTATCAACAACATTGAGAGGGGGAGGGGGGGGGAATTTTTTGGTAATAACTGGCTCTAGTTTTAGCCCTTCAAAACTGCGCTATCGGTTCAAGGTTTTTGGCAAAGATTGTAGATTCACAACTACAGTTCCAACTTCTGCCACATTCATGACCCGAGCAGGAACCATTTAGCTAAGCTAAAGCCGCCTTGTTAGCCCATTCTCGTCCCCAGAGCCCAACGTTTTTCTTAGCAGGCGGAGCCTTAGGTTTTATCGTGCGAAGGCTCCGCCGGCTAAGAAAAACGTTGGGCTCTGGGGACGAGAATGTTGTTAAGGCACCAGTCGACCGTGTGGGAGGCACGGACTCGACTCCAGGCCGGACTAGCACTCAGAGTCTTCAATTAATTGAGGAGAAGGTGCTGTATTTGTTCTAACATCTGCAAATGGTTAGACCTTCGCGTCTTCTCAGATAAGGACGTTAAACCGTAGGTCCAGTCTCTCAATTTTCTATCGAGGACTTAACAAAACCCACACGAACTTGTCGAAAACAGCAGGGGAGTGATCCCGGTGTTGTGGTTTGTCTGTTACATCGAGGGCATTTCGTAATGTTTCAAACATGTAAGTAGCTGTTGCGGACTATCTAAGATCCTCAGCTGCAGAAATTTGTAATCATGCACTTGCAAAGTGCTTAGAGCTCTGGATAAGCGCAGTATAAATATATATATCATTATTAAGCTAATTACAAAGTGGCAGCGGAAAGAGTAAATGCGTTTTAATCTTTGTAACCGCAAGCAAAGACAAACAAAATACCGGCTAACAACAATGCTACAAAATACTGAAAGCCTATCGCCGGTAGCTAGCAGCTAATGTGATGGATGAAACTAAAGAACTGAGCTGAAAACTCAAACTTAGATTTTTATTTTATAACAATTTTTAACGAATTATGCTAACAAATTTGTAGTGTTTAATAAAATTTTAATAAAATTGAAAATTAACACTTAGCAAGTACCTGCACTTTGTTAGAATGATAATGCTCAACCTTCGCTTGTTTTCCATTTATTATATGCGTCCGAACGAGAACCGATGTAGCAACTGCAAGAATGAAAAATAAACTTGCTTACTAGAGCTCTTTTTCTTTGATAAGAAGCCCAAGTTAGTGGCTTCAAGTTAGCTAGTAGAACGTATATGCAGGGGAAGCACTCACATCTTTTAAATAATGACAGTGGGAGGGTTCGACCGCCGCTCATGTTTTATACCCAAAAAGTCACCACTCTTTCTAACATACCCAAGAAAATTCCTCACTACTTTTGCACCGGCAAAATTTCTTACTTATCTTCTGGAAAGCGACCCAAAAAATCCCGACGTCTTTCATAGACTTAATTAAAATCCCTTTTGGCCAAAACTTCAGACCCCAAAAAATCCTTCGGACCCACCCCCCATTATTAAAATTTGTAAGTGGAGGAGGGGAGGGGGGGGGAGCAAACCCTGGGACGTATTTGTTATATCTATACTTGAGTGATTATCATTTAAGCCACATCCCATAAGCATTCTACGCTTTTTTACACTCTTAGCTTCAAGTTGGAGCATGGGCTATCAACAAAAGATCCCGAACGTCTTCTCTTCTTTGCCAATTGTTCTACTTCCCTCCAGTTCATCATCCCCATCGCGTTCATCTTCTTCTTGATACCCCTCCTCCAGGTGTTGTGTGAAGGGCTCCTTTTCTTCTTGCCTTGCTGGTTCCATCGCAGAGCTTGTCTGGTGATGCATATGTGGCTTGTTGGACGCCGATGTCTGATCCCTTCACTCTACAAGCTGAGCAAATTTTGCACATATTTGCGAATTGTGGCAAATTTAATTGCATCGCCGATATCTAACAAGCTAGATTAGCGGCGATATCTTACGCCGTTCGCTGAGATAGCGACGTTGATATCATCGTAGGAAACAAGTTAATAGCGGCGCTGACCACACAACATAAGATAAACTGTATACTACTAACTCTATGTTGGATCTCTTGTTTTAGATATGCATATTATTATAGACGTAACTCTTGGTGTATGAAAACAGAATCTAAATGTAGGGCTATTACAACAACACTCCAGCTTTGGCTTGATAAAGAGTAGCACGCGGCTACTCGAAATATTGCCATTAAACTTACCTGAACTGATGATGTCGTTGTAGTAGCCTTGCATTCAGATTTTGTTTGTATAAAAAAATATGTTACCTTCTTTCTCCTCAAAAATAACCAAAGCGCGCCCTTCGCCAATTAATCGCACGCTTTCTACGTCTCCTCCTCCATTTTTGGTTCTTTGAAAGTGAATAGTTAGTTCTTCTGCACTTGTGTTACTGGGAAAGTTAGACACCAGAATTATTTGCTGGTTGTTTGTTGGCTCCATGTCTTCTAAACTCCAAGCTATTCTCGGTTGCTCGCAAGTAAAATATGAAACAGGTCGACAAAATTAACTTGACTTTTATATTTGTTAACTCTAATAATAATTTCTATAACTTGAAAACATTTCAATTGATTTCCTGTTGTGGGTAAAATTCCCGACTTCTGTAAAAAAATTTCAGTTTCACCGCAAAAATACATTTTCGCAGAACTAACAAATGACGTCATTACAACAGGGGAGTCCCCGCGGTTTTGGTTTCCTGGAATCAAGTAAACTCGCTTTAGTCGCGCTGTGACTGAACACTCCTTATCACTGAACATTAGGATCTTTAAAGAACATAAATGGTCGGGAAACCGGGCTGATTTAATCTTTCAACATGTCAGGCAATAGGCTGTTTATTACAGGCTTTGCAGAAGAGACAACAGAAGCGGATCTGAGTATATTTTTTCAGTCCCGAAAACGGTCTGGAGGAGGCGATGTCGGGTTTACCAAGATCGAAAGGGACTATGCTATTATAGAGTTCGAAGAGGACGAAGGTATAAAAGATCGTTATTTGCTGAAGGTGTAACGTTAATTTTTATTTTCATCCTGTCTTTTGTATAATATCTGTGACTATTCAGTCTAGGATCAATTGTATAATCTTTTAGTGACTCAGTGAACAGGCTAGGTCAATATTTTATGAATCGGTATGTCACTACGGTACAGGTTGATTCAAATTGCACTTGGGTAATATATACTTAACTCTTAAGTACAAACTGAAATGTTTCGTTAAAGTTTTAGCATCAAATCAACGAGTTTTGTAAAATACGCAAGCACTATTAGGTACTATTTCTTATCGACATTAATATTATTCAAATTAATTATATAAATGTCCGCGGATCAATGAAAACGAACAGTGTTATTGTTTTTTAAAACTGACTTTCGGTTTCACTTTCACTTCAAAGGGGCTCATGCAGATTGAATTTCTTGTTCAGTGTTGCGGTGCAAAATTTCAAAAAATGAAAAACTTCTTGGAAATCAGAACTCGTCAGATTCTTAGAAATGTGATTATAATGCAAGATTTCCAAGAATAATAGCTGTATGTGGCGGCTAGTCAATTTTGTTTCGCAAACATTTCTGGTCGTTTATAATTTAAAGCAAACAGCAAGCTGGTAGTACTAGTCGTGTTTCTTAGTAGTTTATCTAGTATCTTCGGTCAAGCCATATGGAGGAAAGAAAACTATTTATCCAAGATATTGCCGAAGATATAAGTGCCGAGGATCTTAGCATCTACTTCCAGTCGCGGAGAAGATCTGGCGGAAGTGATATTATTCGTATTGCAATTGACAAAAGAAGGAAATATGCCGAAATTGAGTTCGATAATGCTTCAGGTTTGAGTTATAGTCTTGATGAAATACAAGAATGAGATACTCATGGTGCAAAAAATCTTTTTTGGTAACTTAACAAAAGACAAAATTTCCCCAGGGGGGTATTTGCTAGAATTTAAGTAGGGTGTACTGCTCACTGGATCTTCAGAAACCTAATACACTTATTAATTGAAACCCCAACCCCCACCCCAGGCCAGTGTGGGGGAATGTGGGTTTTTGGAAGCCTGGGGTGAGGGGGGTGGGGGGGAAATTGTTGTTTCAGTTGATAAGCACATATAATCTTTTCTAGACTAGAAATGGCTTGCTTTTGATATCCAGTTCCAAACTAGCTCAGTTCAAGAAACAAGATCAATACTATCAGGACAGCTTTGATTTAAAAAGTTCTTTACTTAAAATTGACCACAGTTGAATGAATTATCGACAGTCTAAAGAGTGGTATTACATTACAGTAATATTTATAATGTCATAATCCTTTCAAGTCAGTTTATATCAAAAAACAAACAAACGGGACAATGAATTGCCTTGCTGTCTTTTTCCAGAAAATGCATAATTAAGAAGCAGCACCAATTAGCAAATGAAATTTAAACAGAGGTCAGGCTTGTGAATCAGAAAAAAAAATTTAATCATTAATGTAATTAGCATGATCTTAAATTCTAATATTTTAATTTAGTAAATAATATATTAAGTTAATAACATTATTTATACTCTTTTTATTACAAGAATTTGAGGCAGAAAAGTGCTCTCTATTGAAAATGTTCAAGGAATTACCATAGATTTTGGTGTATAAACCAACCCTTTGTATAAGCCGACTCCTGTTTTCAAGGCCAAAAAAGTTGGTTTTAGGTATTACTCTCTGTATAAAGCCAACCCCCCTTTTGGACATTTAAATTGAAATCAAGACTGAAATATCTTTTATATTCAGCATAAAAAGCTGAACTTTAAAATGCGTAAATTAAATGGCTAACCAGAATTCTTATTTTGCAGTTTAGTATTTTTATGTTTCATGTGCATTTCATGAACAGCATACATAGTCGGCATCTTGTCATAGTTGATATTATTTGTATAATATTTGATTTATATCTTAAAAATCAGTAATAAATATGGGCTTTTTTCCTTGTTCCCATTTTTTTTAAAGTTGTTGCTCATTGTATAAGCCAACCTCCAAACTATGTATCAAAAATTTGGGGTCAAATTCTCAGCTTATACACCTGGATTTGCGGTAATGTTTTTTCAGACTGAGAAAAACCAAAGAACTTTTATTTCTCAAATTGCAGTAAATCAAGAACAGTTGTTCACTCATGTTTCATATTAAAACAAAAATATGAATTTTACCAGCACAATCTGAAGCTACATGTATATCAAATGGCTAAACCTTGTTTATATCCCAGGGTCTATAGCGCAGAGGCTGCAGGAGGGG
>JANCMA020141363.1:0-14245 GCA_024336925.2 Zoanthus solanderi
GACGAAATATGAAGAAATTCGATTTTTCATCATGTGCCACGTCCCGCTCGGTATTAGTGGACATTCTCTCTTAACAATGGAAGGGCTTGGTGGAAAACTATACTAAGTGGATTATTCTGTGAACGCGTTTTATGGCCCGTGTTTTCTCAAAGGCTAAGCGCTAAGCAACGAAAAATAATACAGGACAATATTTACCACAAAAAAAAACAGGGCTGTATGCAAAAATCTAGCAATTTTAGACCAAAAGAAAAAAAAAACAAAAACGCCCAAAAATCCACTTGGCATAGTTTTCTACCAAGCCCTTCAATTACATTACAAATTCGAGTTTTTTTAAGAGTGAATAATAGCGATTACTTGCTTTTCAAAATTATCGTCAATGGTGTGTATTTCCAGAAGTAAGGCTTAGCTTTCATTTTATTTACATCAATCGCATTCTTCACTTTCGCGGGAACATATGAACCTATCATTGACCTACTCCCAACACCAGTGGCTTCATAGCTCAGTTAGTTTTGGCTTCGAACCGTTATCGCGAGGTCACGGCTTCAAACCCCAGTGAAGTTCTTAATTTTTCTCATGCTTCTTCACGCAGTTGCATATAATTGCGTTCAAAACTACGAGGATCAGTCTTAATTTCATTTAATTTTCTCTTCTAAATAGAAATCGTTATGTATGTTTTTCGATCTCTATAGAGAGGTTGGACCTCCCAAAATGTTGCAGTCCGACAGGGGAGGAGGGTTTAAAAAATGGGTGAACACATTGTGCAAGAGTTTGAATGTAAAGACGATTTAAAGTGGACCATACCACCCACAGTCCCAGGGAAAACTCGAGAGGTCACATCGTGCCCTTCGAAAAAAAATCGCCAGTGACTTTGGCCACTTAAGAAAAAGAGGGGTTAACTGGGCAAAACAACTAAAGGAATACCAGAAGCTTCAAAAGGAACAATCCATGGAGGCACTAGGGAATAAATTCCTTTCGAAGATTTTTACAGTCGAAAACCCAACGCTGTCCTCCAACCATATACCGGGTGGACGATGCGTAAGGGATGATAGCTCCGCCAAGTCTCAGTCACCTAAATGCACCAACTACGCACAGAACAAGAAGAAGCTCGACGTGATACGTTAACGTGCTAAAAGAGCAAGCAATGTCTGAGACAAACGCTATGTAAGCCTCCGAATGAAAAATAACCCTCCATCAACCTATGAACTTGTCGAAAATGTTTGGGTTCGTTATCCTTTCAGCCGCACCAGTAAAGCTGCGCCGAGGCGTCGATTTGTTACAACTGCTCAGGTCTTGAAACGGAAATTAAAAGCTTCCGCTATAAAGTCAGTTTTCGACATCCAGAGACAGGCGATAAAACTACGTCTAGGATTTATGTAAAAGACATAACAAGTGAGACAGTAGAGAACGAAAATCGTAAAAGAAAGGAGGCCAGGAAAGAGTAATCCAGTAAGTATGCATTAGCAAAAAAGCACCAATTGCCCAGCGAGAGACGTAAAAATGCCAGAAGCAAATTTTAGATACCACTGACTGTAGAGAAGGTTTATGAGGAATTCACGTCACAGGGGTATAATGTCATCTTCAACCCTGATGGAAACGGTGATTGCCAGTTCAGCGCAATAGCGCATCACCTTGCGACCATCGGCATATTTCGCTCGGAAAGGACAATACGAGACAAAATTTGTCAATATCTGGAACAAAATCCGAGTGACACTGACGGTTTACCGTTAGAACTGTTTGTAGTGGTTCCGTGGAGCCAATATCTCGCAAGTATGGCTCTGGACGGCACCTATGGTGAAAAGCTAACTCTACAAGCTGCTTCCAATCTGTATCTGATACAGCTAACAATAGTGTCTTCATTGGGTGCCAATGCCATGGTTCACATTTTTCCTCAGCATTCCCCCACCTATTGCAAGCTTTGCACTTGGTCACTTTTCGGAAAAAGATGGGATCCATTATGTGAGCCTTGGTAGACAACAAGAAGAATCGGAAAATAACGAGAATGGAAATGAAGATGACATGACGGAAAGTGAAGAAGGTGAAAAAGGTACTGTTAAAAGAGTTGAGGATGTGGAGTAGAAAACAGCAGTAGAAACCGTGGGTACAGCAGAGAAGATAAAGACGTAGCAGAGGGTGTGAATGAAGACCAAGGACAAAGGGGTGATGATGGTAGGGTGGAAGAAGTGAATCGGGCTGAGAATGATTCGAACCCATTTGACCTCCTACCTGATGAATTACTGGAACTGATTATAGAACATTCATTCTCTGGATTGAACAAAGGATCGTTTTTTAAGGCGTTTACTCGATTGCACAACGTGTGTTCCAGATTCCGTCGTATTGTTATGCCACACCAGCGTTCACTTCCGCGATTACACCTTGATGGAAACATTTGTCCTGGATAAAACAGTGTAATGAACTTAATACGAAAGTATGGTAAGGGTAGCGGTGTTGTAATGGAGCTAAAAGACACATGTAGTAAGAAGTGGACTCAAGCTTGGGTCAAATTGATTTTTACAGGACTCCGCTGGTGGTTTTACATCCGACGCAAGTGGAAGCCCTTACACTGCAGTACCAACTAGGTTTAACAGTTGACACTTGTTTTCTAGGGGCAAAGTAATGCCTCTCGGTTAACGTTTTACGTCAAGTTCACACTGTAAACTAACTAGCAGTGGCTTGGAAATGTAAATAAGTCCTTTTTTGTTCCAGTTTAAGTAACACTTTAACTACTGTTTGATACACTAGATTTCAACGCATTTGTTTCATACGTAATCATAATGACGAGTTTTAGTAATCTGCGGAACACAAAAATATTTAATATGTGCGCCGCGTTTGCACCTTAAATGTTGCGTTTTATATCAGAACATATCATGTTTGCTTACATTATAAAAAACAAGAAAACCTTTTTGTTATTCTTGTTAGACTTAGGTTAGATAGCGGGGCAGGCAGAAAAGCGACAAGAATTTCATTTTGATCGCTCACTCCCCCTCCCTTCTACGTTCATCTTAAACTCCGTATTCGACTGCTCGACCTCCCCCCACCCTCCTCCCCTCCCTCCTTCTTACGGAAATTTCCGACTTTAAATATAGGAACGATATAGATATTTCATTGAAAATGCACATTTAAGGTATGTGACTCACCTTTCGCAGTGTTATTACAAATCCTGTTGATAGGTTATTACAAATCCGGTCAAGTATGTTATTACAAATCCGGTTGAAAGTTTCTTACAAATCCGGTTAGTTGTTTTATTACATATCCGGTTGATTTTTATTACAAAACCGGTTGATATTACAGATCCTGTTGTTTATTACAAATCAGGGTGATACAACTTCAAACCATCATCAAGAACGAATTACAAAAATCATTACAAATGTACAATAAATACCAAGAATTAGAACAAAGCCAGTTCTTTGGACGTTTTTCTCCATTTGTTTAACTCTGGTTTTAAAGATTTTATGAATAATGACTCCAAAAAACATAGGTTACTGAAGGGAGGATTCATTGTTAGAATAGTGTTTCACCGGTTTTGATACGCACACTCCAATGAAACCTGAACACGTTAAACTAATATTTGATAAATTAAACAGTTTTCACAAGAATCTTCGTTTCACCATTAATACTTTTGAAAATGGTCATGTTTATTTTCTTGATTTATTATTGACAACACCTCAATAGATGTGTACATAAAAGACACAAACACCGGTCAATACATTTCTTTTGCAAGTTTTGAGCCCTGGTGGACTAAAACAGCATGGGTTCGCTCTCTGTACAATCGCGCCACACGTTTTTGTAATACTAAAAAGCTATAACCGAACCAAGTTGCAAATATTAAGATTACCGTGGAATTGTTTTCCCAAACATGTAGCTCTTGGACTTCTACGATCCTACACTAAAAAACCAGAAACAACTACCACTAAAGATCCACCGAATCCCAACCTTAAAACAGTGTGGATAAGTGTGCCTTATACGGGATGTGCAGGAGAGAAGATTGTTAACAGACTAATCAAGAAACTTAGACGATCTACGAACACCAAAGTCAAAGTTTTCTACAAAACAAAGAAGATTGCAAGCTAATGTACGACCAAATACCCTACACCTGATGAGTAAAAATCACATAATTTATTGCTTTGAATGCCCAGGTTGCAAAACCCAATTCGTGGGCAAAACAGATCGAAATTTCATTACTAAGCTAGATGGACATGCATCAGAAGAAAACAAAGCAATTTTTCATCTTATAAAATGTGACAATGTTAAATTCATGTCTTCTTTGTTTACTCTACCTGATAACAATCACAAGAAAACTAACATTGACACGCTTTGCCATTTAAAGAATGATGTTTTAAGAAACACATCTATTCTAACAACGAATCCTCGCTTCAGTAACCTTTTCTTTTTGGAGTCATTATTCATAAAATCTTTAAAACCAGAGTTGAACAAGGGATAAAAACGTCCAAAGAACTGGTTTTGTTTTAATTCTCGGTATGTATTGTACATTTGTAATGATTTTTGTAATTTTGTAATTCGTTCTTGATGATGGTTTAAAGTAAAAACGAAATATAAACGTACTCTCTTTATCTTGTTTAACTTAAATATTAAGTTTCCAAGATGTTCTTCGGATTGTATTTATTCTTAACTTCAACTGGCCTACAACAAGTTCCACAAGGATATTTCCTCTGGGGCCCAGAATGTAAATTTTAATCACCACAGAGCAGGAGCAAGTTGAAGAGAAGAAAAACCAGGTTTCGATTTTCGAGTCCAAGATGGCGGATTTCTTCCCGTTGGCGTGAGATAATAAGAATACTTAAGCAGAACAAACAGCGTAAAAACTAGAATTATTGACCGAGCTAAAAACTTCGTGCCCGCCATTTTCGCAGACCGCTGACCCCTTCCTTTCTTCTACACCCTAACACAAGACAAATTGCAACATTCAGCACACCGTGGAAAAACTATTGTCCTTAAAGATTGATTTTTAGAGCCCAATAATCACAGGATGTGTTTGATGCAGCCATTATTTGGTGACCTTCCCCACTGTACCCACCAGCAACATGACATTCTTCTTCGAGGACGAGACGAAACAGAACGTTGCGAACAATTTTAAAGCAAAAGATCACGGTACAACATTCAAGGAGAAATCCTTTCTACAAACTCAAAACAGCATATCAGACTTACAAACCATGATCTATTACCATAATAAACCACCCTGCGAATTTTAACGAGGGTGTGTCTGCAGCTTTATTCCAGAAAACATGCAAGGGTATACAACCAGTCGTACCATGACAAACACTGAGAATAGGTAAAGCGGAACAAAGAAAGATGTGCTAACAATGAATGGGCGAAAAAAAGACTGAAAACATATCTTCTCAAAACACCTAGATTCAGGATAATAACAGCACACAAACAACTCTTACCGTTGTTTAACAAGGTGAAAACAAAAATGCCACCGAGAATAAAGAAATGGGTAATAGAAATGCCAGACTATGAGCTAGTCTACGAGCCAGGGAAAGATGAGAAAAACCTACTCGATTTGTTTCCAGACATCCCTTGCCGGAAGCAGGAAACAATAACACCGAGAAATAATCAGATGGACACTGAACACTGAACATGCAGTTGTCATTGACAGAGTGAGACAAGAAACCCACAGATGAAGAAACTAGCTGAGAGATAAAAACATGGAACTCTATCTACATGTGCAAAGTGAATTATTAGTAGCTGAGGGACTGATCTTCAGAGAGAACAAAATTGTACTCCCAGAAAAATCACGGAAGAAAATTGAACAAGTAGGGCATAGCATGGCCACTTGGGCAAGATGACCAAACAAATGCTGCGTTAGAAATATTGGTTTCCTCGCATGAACAGCATGATTGACACTGCAATCCACCAATACTATGAGCGCTAAGTAGCTGCACCTGACAACAAAAAGGAAGCAATCAAGCCATCAGAGATACTAAACCAACCATGGGACACAGTATCTGTTGACCATGGGACCTTAAACCAGACGGTCAGTATTCAAACATGTCTCTGCTACTTATGGTACCCCAAGAAGATTGGACACCTTTTAACTCAAATGAATTCCACGCATTTGCAGCAGCAGAGGGATTTCAACACAACAGAATAACATCGAATCACTCAAGAGCAAATGGTGAGGAATAGTTGTTGATTAACGTTCAACACCGTAACACCCTATGAGGCAATGAGAGGAGCAACACTTAGAACCAAATTAGACCACTTCAGACCAAGAACACAGACCGATGACAAAGACAGAAGCATCAACCAGGGAGAAGCGCAGTACATAGAGTGAGTAGCACATTCATGGCTGGCACATCCCAATTCGCATCACCAATGAAACGTTTGGCTCAATTTCTCCATATGGAAAAAACGTAGAGTTATGAAATTTTCTACAATTACTGATTTGCGTTACACAATTATCTGAAGCTAAAACTGTAAGCAATCAATTTTAAAAATCATTTAGAGCTTTGATTCCTTGTGAAAAAACGTAAAAATGGCGCGTCTCGCGTAACAAAATAACAACTCATAACTACAAACTTTTTCAAACATTACATTGTTATTAATTTCATATTGTAATCACTTTTATAAGTTTCACAACGGTTAACCTTGAGAAATCTTTTAAGAATTAAAACTTTTATTCCTACCTTAGGTCCTAAATCGGATTTTTTTTTGTGTCATCTGACCGTCACGCTTCTACATGCCACAAGTATTGATTTTTTAAGCGCCCAAGTTCAAGAGTTTCTTGAAGTAACGGAAATTTAGAATCACAAATGCTCAAAAACTGAGTTTTACCCTTGTGAAGTTTGGCTGAGAAATACAGTATCTTCGCGAGCTTAGCTCTTTCTAAGTCCGTGAGAAACAAAATATTCACTACCAATGTCATGGAAATTAATACATAGTCGTGTTTGACATATTTATCCAAACAAATTTGCCTTTGCAGCGATGTATCTCTTCTGCTGCCAAGCAAATGTTCATTCGGCTGCAGTAGTGTGACCAAAATTTGAATTGCAACAAAACCGTAGTTTTAGAGATATATCCAATTCATGCGATGAGAGACACTTCTACGGTGGCCCGCAACTGTCACGGCAAAATAAAACTACTCACGGCAAAATAAAATTACTCACGGCAAAATAAAATTACTCACGGCAAAATAAAATTACTCACGGCGAAATAAAATTACTCACGGCAAAATAAAATTACTCACGGCAAAATAAAATTACTCACGGCGAAATAAAACTGGTAGTAGCTATTGCTAAGTGCCAACGAGCAAGACAAAAACTTAAAACTTGAAACCTCGAAAATTTGTGTCAACGAAATAAGTTACGGTTAAAAATCAAGAATAAATAAAATGTTTTCTGGCTAAATCTTTTACTAATTATAAGCTTTCGACTGTTCTACTACAGCCCTCAGATAAAAATGAAATAAAAAAAGTCGCTTTCAGCCAAATTTTCAGGATATATTTGCCACATGATAAGGAATATTTTTCTGTTGGTTTTTTATGTGTCAACCTCTTTTTATCAAGATCTCTGACCTCCTAAAGTTGAAATCGCATGATAATTTATTCGAAAGTTGTGCATAAATAAGGATATCAGCAAAATTAGAAGCACTTTTATAGGCTAAACTTCTTTTCAAGTTGAAGCTTTATCCTTTCTCTTTCATTTGAGCTATAATTTTCCTTGTTTGTATACTTTCCTAGAGAGAAAATTGAAAGAAATACAAAGGTTGTTATTTTTGCTACTTTTGGTCTTTCTTAGTACGTTTACAAAAAATATCATAACTAATTCAATTTTTATTCTTTTTCAGCCAAATTTTCAGGATATATTTGCTACATGGTAAGAAATATTTTTCTGTTGGTTTTTTATGTGTCAACCCCTTTTTATCAAGATCTCTGACCTCCTAAAGTTGAAATCGCATGATAATTTATTCGAAAGTTGTGCATAAATTAGGATATCAGCAAAATTAGAAGCACTTTTATAGGCTAAACTTCTTTTCAGGTTGTAGCTTTATCCTTTCTCTTTCATTTGAGATGTAATTTTCCTTGGTTATGTAATTACTTGAAGCTTGAGCATTAAAAATATAACATGTGTTATTTTTGGCTTGTTTTTTCTGTGGAAGCCAAAGGGTTAAATACTAAGGCAGTAAGACTTATTAGTCTTTTATAAACTCCAAATGAGCTGTCCATTCGGTCTTGAACTGTTTGGCCTTACGGAATTTGTTTTTACAAATTCTAATGATATTTATTCTTCCTTTTAGTGTCACCAATACGTATAATTCTTTTATATCCCTATGAGACTATGCACACATATCATTTAAGCTTCCCTAGCTGAAGATACTTGTCCTTTTGCCACATCCCCTTCAACATTCCTCTGACGTCCTAACAATCTCTTGCAAGCTTTCATAAAATCTTCGTTCCTAAAAGTATATATTATTGGGTCAATGGTAGATAAAGAGAAAGCGACTGTCTGTCCCCACATCCACGTAGCATTCATTTGTTTTTTGTTACAGTCATTTGTCATCATGTTTTGAACGATACCCATCACAAAACTTGGAGTCCAAAACAACGCGCAAACACCGACTATTATTCCAATTGTCCACGCTGCCTTTACATTCTTTACCGCTGCCGCTGCTCGCTTCTCATCTGTAACTCGAAGTTGAGCCAACTGTTCCTCTTGTCGCTTTGCCGCTTTCCATATATGGTAGTAGCAATAGCAGATGATTGCCATCGGAAACACAAAGGTACAAATGACAGCTGCTGTCCATAAATTTGGAAGATCTTCAGGCTCAGTTATTATGAGTCTTATTACAGGGAGAATTAATGTTGAAAGCCAGTAAAGGCAAATGGCTAGAACACATCTCTTTGTTGTTACAAGTTCGTCGTATTGAAACACTATTGTTATGGCTATATACCTGTCAATGCTGATAGCACACAGGCTGAAAGTTGTTGCGGGGAGAGTTTGTAGAGTCAGGCATTCAGTGAATATTGCTAGAGGATGAAAGTTGTTTGTTATATTCAAAGACGATTTTACTGCAACTACCGGGTTCATAACCAAACCTACCATAAGATCAGCAGCTGCTAAAGAACATATAAATAGACTGGAGTTGTTCTGCAATGTCGTAGTCTTATATATTGTGAACAAGATCACTAGGTTCTCAGCCGTCCCAAATGGTGCGAGGAGGCCATTTATAACCGTCAGAGCTATCCGTGAAAACGAATCCAATCCATAGTCACATACCCCCTCCCCAGTTGGTTGGGTTAGGTTATCGAAGCGAGCCATTTTCTCGCCACAAAATGTTAATAAGACCAAATGCCAACCAGGTAGAAAGAAGAAGAGATTAACCCATTTTTTTTTCTTGTTAATCTTCCTCTGTCAAAAGATTCCGCAGTGTCTAGCAATTAATACGAAGCAGGAACAAATAAATGTTATGAAAAATCTTTGTCGGTGTATTCTGTAGACGATGTGTATTGATAACCTGCAGAGAGTTATTTAATATTATTGACTAACATTTTAACGGTATAATACAAAGGAGGCATGACTAACTTACTAATATATAGCGACAAGATTTAGGAGTTTTCGATGAGTTGGGATTGACCTCACAAGATCTAGACCTCATGAAAATCATTTCTTCATTATTTCAAGACACTACTAAAAAAACTCAAAGACGTCGAGACGTGTACTGGAGTCAATGAAGTGTTTTATTCTAAAATTTTCAGATGAATAATTTATAACTCACAGTGTGAACTTTTATCGTGAATAATATTTAACCGGGAGCAAGTATGACATGAGCATATTGATAGGACTGTGTTAATAATCGCTTGTTGAAAGTTTAATCATGAATTTTCAAAATAAATTAAAAGAACATTTTACTGTTTTCGGCTTTACAGATCCTATTAAGTTTCCCTTACTTAGTAATCATTCGACTTAGTTAATATTTACAATGATCAAGTAGAAAAGAACTTAGAATTGTTTTGAATTTATGAGTGGAACAAAACTACAGTTAACTCGTTATATTAAACAGGCAAACGGTCTAAAGACACTCACAGTACCTGCAGCTAAACGCACTAAGTAGCAAAGCTGAAGACATTATAGAAAGTAAAGAATAGAAAATACAATCAAGAAAACACTACTTTATCATTTTACAATGCAGATATATAAAAAAAGAAAATGAAAGTTCAACCAACCGTTTAATATAAGTGCGGATCGCATAGTCTTTAATCTTTAATTTAAAATAATTGCCAATAGCAAGCTAATCCGGCAATGGGCGGTCAGGGTTCACGCGCAGAGAGATAAATGTTCGCTTAAGTAGTACTATCAACAACAGAATATAGAGCAGCTCATTGCCAGTCGATCCAGACCAGTCCGAACTAAGAACAGTCATATGATGATCACATTAATAAACAATAAAACTTTTCTTGAATTAACCAATCCGTTCATTTAATTGGAACTGTTCAGTGTTGATATGCAGTTTCTTCAAAATCATACCTACCGACTCCCTGCAACAAGATACCAGCTGAATCTCTTCAACAAAACTTTCCGGCTAGCTCAATTCTAAATCTAAACTTGTTGAACACAACTGTGTAATTAATGACCACTCCCACCAGTCTCATGCGAGTTTCCTTCATATAATCATAACATAATCTGTGATGGGAAAAAAAACGGCCTTTTTTTCTTTATGTGTTAATCTTTGAATAAGCCCTAAGGCAGGTGAAAATGGCTGAGCAAAGAAACGCTCAAATGCTAATTCCATTTTCATCTACACAAACAAACAGCAAGATGTTTCGATTCATTTTTTCGTATTATATTTGTTTGAAATGGTTTAAAAACCCGTCATACAACTCTACAAGTAAGATTTTACTCTCCTGTAAGATTAATCAGTATAATATTGATTACACTTGGTACACTTTTTTTTTTTATCGGAATCATACTTTTTTTCCCGAGCCTCGCGATTCTTAAAATTTTGACATTTTGAGTCTTTTATAATTCTTAAATAATTCTTAAATAATAGTTTCAAAATAGGTCCTCGTTTTGTCGAAGCAGTGAAACGAGAGTGGTTGAGTGATCAAGCCACCGTATGATTCTTAAAAAAATTATAAACTGGATTCTTATAAAAAAAAGTGTGTATATAACTTTAGTGTGACATATAAAATCAATTTCGAATTCTAATAAATGTTAATGCAAAAGGTGATATGAAATGTCTATTTTGTCGGCTGATTACACAGGTCTTTCAATTTAAGATTTTAATAATACAAAGCATAAAAGTAAAAGCGAGCCACTTGACTCTACAAAATTTAAATTTAACACTCTCAGTTGTCAAGGTTAAACAACGCAAGAATCGACTGCCTTTACTACAAACAGATAATTAAAAGTTCAAAAAGGTATTGATACTGTTTAAAAGGCGTATTTCCAATTTGAGACTGAAAATTTTATTGTTCTATTTTGAGCTCTTTTGCCAAGAGTAAGAAAAGCTATTGTCGTATTAAGACTGAGTTTACCTTACCGATGTCAGTATTAAAACGAAAAAGCTAGCTGAAAACATCAGTTTCTCAGAGCTTCATATTCACGATTTTGAAATAGAAATTAGGCTAAAACAACGCTTTCGTGAAACTTTCAACACCTTTTTAGACATATTTAGTCCCTATATCGTTTTTTTTCTTACAGATAAACAGTATTTAGAACATTTTACTAATACTAAATTTCGAATATTTAACAGTTTTTAGCGGTTCCTGTTATGTGTTTTGAGTCTTGAAAAATGCAAATAAGACAGTTTTGGAACTGCTATTGTTTTTTGACCGAGCATTAATGAATCCTTCATTTATGAGTCCTGGTGTGATGACGTAGAAAAAGGTACTTGTGTGGCTTTTAGTTAAATGTTCAAACATTGTTAGCACAACAATTTCATGCTTTGTTTGTCACGTTTTTCTCGTAAAATTCTAGCGACAGAGAAGGACGTCTTACTGCTGCTATGTTACAGGTACCAGTCCCCTGACGTTTGGTCAAAATTTAAATTCCAAATTTTTTTTATTTAAAAAAAGCATACTTAGATGCAATTGCGAAATTTTGCTTCGGTTATCTCAATTCTGAGTTTATAGATAAGAATATCTTTCATCTCAGTAGTAAAAGATAAAAAAGCGATATAGGAACTTTATAAATTTACGCTAACAGAAATCGAGTATAAAATGAATTTTCAAACAGTCTCGCATTAGTCGGAAAATAAACTACACTGATAACAATAAAAATAATTTTGTAAAATTTGAGTTTATGTCGCGGTTATTAGGAAGAACTTTATGAAACATAAAAAAGAAGTCTGCCTTACTAACCCATTCATATCAATGAATTGATGTGTCATGCATGCATAGATCTATACGTGTAGTTGCAATATCTTTTCACAAAAAATACTGAAGATGGCTGTCTACCTCAAATCACCAAAAAAGCAAAGCATACAAGAACACCTAAAGCAAATGGCATTGAAGTTGCTTTTCGGCTTTTAAGAATATATGACAGCTTAGAACAAAATAAGAACATTTTAGATTCAAATTGTTGGTTTTTAATAAAAAAAAAAGTCTTTAGCAGTGAAAGATGTAACAAAAACTTTGTGAAGATCTTCTGTGTTTGGTAGGCAATTAAAGTAAGGCTTTCTAGTTGCCGAAAATACAAAGCGAGCTTCTCTCTGTCGAGAACTAAACTTAATCTGAGAAACGTATTGAATATTTCTTCGCAACCACTGAAGTTTGGCAAAAATAGTCATTAAGTTTGATTTACTGGTAAAATTTCTCAACGCCCCTTTTTACAAGCAGATGGTTGGCGGTGAACCTAAACCAATTTGGAAGGGTTTATTTCTTTTCTAGTTTCAAGTAGCATTTTTCCTTCATTCGCAGAGAGCTTTCAGAACAAGCCGGCGATTGCCGGAGCTCCGCCGGCTACTTTACGTTTTATCGCCGGCTACTTTTTCCTGATGTGAGGTATAAAAAGTCCAACAATTTGGTGATTTTGTCAAATGTAAGAGTACTTTGTTTTGGAGTTGTATTTGTTTTGCTAAACATAAACCTTTAAAAAGTGATGGGTGTCACATCCGGTTCATCTCTGTTCACAGCCGCCTACTTTTTTGGAGTAACCGTTTACTTCAAAACATTCTGAAAGCCTTGCTGATTCAGGTAATTAATTTGTTTTATTTATCAAAATTGTATGTTTGAAAGATTTATATAAGTTTTGTCAACGAATTCAACTATTCCTCCACGTCTACTCCACAAAATCATTCACGCAAAGAGCGAGTATAACATCCGCGGAAGAGCTGGGTACCATGTCTAAAAATATCTTAAGAGGGATTATGCTACGAATAAGACCTATATGGAGTATTTACTCTCTTCATCATCTCTTGCTACTGTAAAAAAAAAAAGTCTCATTTAACCATAGAGTAGTATTAATAATAATGAAAGTATATATGTTATATATAAAACTTATTTTTCCAACGACTTGAAATTCAACTCACATTCACCATCTGAACAAACCAACAAGGCAATGTCAGATCTAGTTGCTTGCTGCTGCTGTGTCAAAATCGCATAGTTATCCAAATTTCCAGCAATTTTAGCAAGGCGATATTACTTCAAATGAGCCTATATGTGATCTCTTAGCCTTAAAATTATGATAAAATTTTTCTCGACTTCAAACTATATGATGGTGAGTTGCTCCGTTGATATATTATTACCATACAGCCTTTTGTTGTATTTGACCCTTACATGTAGTTTTTCACGTACATGGAGTTTGTCAGCTGCCGCTAGCTAACCATTAGATATTTTGGAAAAATGTAATTTTATTCTAGAACATTTGAAAGCTATTTACCTTGCTAATGGATAAAAACTTTGATATTGAACTAAGTTACGGTAAACTAGATTTTAGCAAGATAACTAGAAACTTTATCCGGAATTATGGAACCATTAGACAGCCGAACTGTAAAGCTAAGTAAACAAAATTTTATCATTGCATCAAAAGCTAAGGAAGTAAATGATAGTTTTTCTCACGACGAGAAAAGAACCGCGTTTTGTTAAGGCGCTGCCTTAAAGATCAGTTTTCACTACAACTACACTCTTTTTTTATAAGAACCTTTTTTAAAAGAACATGAGGCTGAAAATCGCCAAAAATTTAGGAACAAATTAAGAACATGCTCAGGCTGAGAAAGGTGAAAAACATTTATTTATGATGATAACCTATTGCAAATAATTCATACAGTGTTATTAAAAAATTTGCGTTTC
>JANCMA020141467.1:0-14245 GCA_024336925.2 Zoanthus solanderi
ATTACTACTACTACTACTACTACTACTACTCTTACTACTACTACTATTACTACTACTAATATTACTACTACTACTATTACTACTACTACTACTATTACTACTACTACTATTACTACTACTACTTTTACTACTACTACTACTATTACTATTACTACTACTACTACTACTACTACTACTACTACTAGTACTACTACTGCTACTATTACTATTACTACTACTACTATTACTACTACTACTACTATTACTATTACTACTACTACTATTACTACTACTACTACTATTACTAGTACTAGTACTACTACTACTATTACTACTAGTACTATTACTATTACTACTACTACTACTACTACTACTACTACTACTACTACTACTACTACCACTGCTACTACTGCTACTACTACTATTATTACTACTAGTACTACTACTACTACTACTATTACTACTATTACTCCTGCTATTACTACTACTACTACTAATCATATGCATACTCCTATTTCTGTTTCATACTTATTTCCTTACACACTAGTTTTACAATCAAATATCATATTCCCCAGGTACCTTCATATTGGACATGCCAAAGCAGCACTGTTGAACCAGTACTACAAGCACCAGTATAATGGAAAACTTATCATGCGATTTGATGACACAAACCCAGCCAAGGAAAGTTCTGAGTTTGAAAAAGTAAGAGACCTTACTTAATATTATTATAAAGAATTATTAGTTTTTACTTGATTTTTCTTGGTTTTCTTTTTAGTACATATATTTTTACAAACTTGAATCTACATCTTTGGCTTTTACTTTGCTGTTTAATTGGCATGGTAATTAATGAATTCAAACATAATCAAGAAGTTTGATATTTTTCATTGAGAAGTTTTTTTACAGAGTTGATGCTTCTATCAAAATCAAAACAAAATAATTAATACAGAAGCTTGGGAGGTCCATGACAGAGTCCTTACTTTAAGTTACGGATCTCGAACCGGACCAATCAGGGTGCACGAAATTAGTCAACCCTAGAATAATTGAAGTTATTTAATAGTTTTAAAGATGAATAGAAACTGAAAAGAAAATCACACATTTTAGGAAAAAGGGGGAAAACACGCAAAGTTGACAGAGAGTCATTATTTGTATTTTCTTTGAACAAAAAAATTTGTTTTCAATTGTCACTTTAGGTGATTCTGGAAGACTTGATGATGCTTGAGATAAAGCCGGATCATTTTTCCCACACTTCAGACCATTTTGATTTGATTCTATCTTATGCTGAGAAGATGATCAGAAATGGTTTGGCGTACTGTGATGACACACCAGGAGATGAGATGAAAGAAATGAGAGAGAAAAGAATAAAATCTCCAAATAGAGACAATTGTAAGTATTATAATTAACAACAATGTGGAAAGCTGATTTACATTCAAGATAGTTTTTGAAGACCGGTAACTTGAGGAGGACAAACCTTTTTGTGGACAAACAACTCAAGAAGCAAATTAACTTGTATGGCACATCTGCTGAAGAACTGTCATATGTTATGAAATAGTTTCTGACTTTTCTGGCTAGAGATAGGTTAGCTTGGAAGTCAATTTTCTGAAAACTGTCCAATGCATGCCCGCATGTAAAACGGACGTAAAACCGTATATGATGATGATGATGATGAATATTTTCATTCAAGTAAAAAGCAATTTAACTATTTGCAAAATAATTAAAATTTAGTTTATTTATGACTCATTCACGGTTCCCTTTACAGTTTTTGATGTACTGTATGTAAAAACAATGAGTGGACAGTATCAGCAATACCTATTTTGTTTTCAATTAATTTTATATTTTCTTATATGTAAGTAGCTAGCCATATAGTAAAACATAATTTATTTTAACAGTGATTCATAGAAAAATGAGTGTCAGTGACAAGAAGTTGTAGTTTTCGTTGTCAATTTTATGACTTAGATCCTAGACACTGATAAAAAGTGTTTTCCATGTACATATTTTTGCTGATAATGAGTTCCATTTAATGTTTTAAGGATTTTGTTAATGTTTAGAACAATTGTTAATAGTCGTTATGTGATCAGATCACATTCTGTGTGCCAGAAAGAGCTCATTTAATGTTCCACACTAAGAATTTTTAGGTCCTGCACCCGTGATCAATCAGTCCGGCACT
The DNA here is from genome assembly GCA_024336925.2 of Zoanthus solanderi. Taxonomy (NCBI): domain Eukaryota; kingdom Metazoa; phylum Cnidaria; class Anthozoa; order Zoantharia; family Zoanthidae; genus Zoanthus; species Zoanthus solanderi. The sequence continues at coordinate 2,144 of JANCMA020141467.1, forward strand.
GCAATACCTATAGCCCAGACCCGCAGTCCTGCAACTGTGGTCCCCCAGACCCATACCCACAGTCCCACATGTACTCTTTCCCACAGATGGTACTGCTAAGCTTGCTGAGTCCAAGTACCAAAGGTCCTTTTAGTAGTCTTTATATATATTTTTGTAGTGTTGAGTATAGTTTATAGAGTCATTGAATTAAAAGTTAGTATTAAGATGAAACATAGTTTAATTAGAATAATTATGCACTATTTCATTGTTACAACTGGCTTAGTAGTACAGCTGAAAACCAGTAAGAGTAGTTGTGCAACTGCAGCATAGGACTGAGGACTAGGGGAAGGGTATATGAAGCTTGCGTGAGATCTGCTCTACAGTATGGAGCAAAAAAATGGGCATTTGCAAGCAAACTGATGGATGTTTTACACAGATGTTATCACAGGATGCAGAGATACATGGCAGGAGTTAGGTGGCAAGATGGTAGGTCTAGCAGTGAGGTGGCAGAGATGTGTGGAATTGAAGACCTTCCTGTTAAGGCAGAGAAGACTGAAATGGTTTGGACATGTGAAAAGGGCAGAGAGGCATGAGTTGAGTGAGGTAGGGGAGATGAGAGTTGAGTGATGACGGATGATGGGAAGGCCTAGGTAAAAGTAGGAGCAGGCATGTAGCACATTTGGTAAGTGCGCTGCTTTCTGTGCTGGAGGTCCCCAGTTTGATTCTCAGTGATTCCAACATCTGTTCCGACTTTTCTCTGATCTGTGTAGCTGTTGTTTTAATCATCATTATCAATCCAGTTTTGATCTGGTTTTATCCCCATAAACAAGGGTGGCTGGATTTACCCCACTCTGCCAGCAATCTCTCCCACTCCCACTCTTCATTTGCTCGATTCTTTGCATCCTCCTTCTTCAAACCAACACTCTTACTGTCCTTCTCCACTTGCGATCTCCATGTCTTCCTCGGTCTTCCTTGTTTCCTCTTTCCCTTCACTTCAAACTCCAATGCCATCCTCAAAACATGGCCATCATCCCTCCTTAACACATGCCCATACCATCTCACTCCATTCGCCTTTGCCATCTGAACTACTGTTTCCTTCAATCCAAACATATCCATTAGGTCTTCTGTCTTCCTTCTCTCCATCAGTTTTGCACCTCACATTGCTCTCACCATCGGTCTCTCAGTTCTTCTCAAAATTGCCATCTCATTCTCCCTTATGGAGCGCTGACAGAGGGAGGGGGTAAAGGGTGCACCGTTGGCTTCCATTGATAACTACCGACGTTAAATGAAGAAACCTTTACTTTTTAGTAGAGTGAGCATGTGATGGAGGATATGAACTTGTTGGGAGTGGAGGAATGTGTGGCACAGGATCAATGCATGTGGAAAGCAGTCTTAGCCTGCCCAACCCCATCCTAGGTGGGAAAATACAGGTGTTAAACAATTTAAATAATGGTGATGATAATGATTACTTATAAATTTACAGGGTAAATTTCAACTTTAGTAATGCTGCAATACCTAGCTCAGCTTTTTTTAATAATTTCAATTACATTATGTAGTGTTGGGTCTATGAATATTGTTCTTAAATTTAAATATATTTTTTTGTTTTGTATCTGTACTAGCTGTTGATAAAAACTTTGAGATGTGGGAAGAGATGAAGAGTGGTTCTGAGGCTGGACAGAAGTGCTGTCTTCGAGCAAAATTGGATTATCTATCTGATAATGGCTGTCTGCGAGATCCGACTATATACAGGTGCAAGAATGAACCACATGTCCGCACTGGCACAAAGTACAAGTAAGTATAGATGTAATGGTCTACGTTTACACTAATTCTAATTTAGAACTAGAAGACCTACTAATCTTAAGCACAAGTAGAATGCAAAAGCATGAAAGATAAGGATTATTTAATATTTTTTCTATAGTCTTTTTAAAATTTACATCCTGAAAACAAAAATTTTCATTTTCTAATATCATGAAATTTCATATCTTAAACTGTTAAATTTGTTTATGATTTCATGTTGACCATGCATAGGGCATTATGGTTATTGAATCTATTTTCTCATATTACTTGTCACCACAATTTTATTAAGTTAGACTGTGAGTAGTCATTGCAGGCAACAAAAAGAGCATGCAACCTAATCCATACATCTAAGATCTACCAAAATGGATCAATAATCATTCAATCCATTCTTGAGAAGTTTTGACATTATCTGATCATTTATAAACTCAAAAAACAATCAAGATGGTTTTCAGATAGATTTAGAGTGAAACATAATAAGTGAAACATACAGATGAGAAAACCAAATCAACAGATATATCTCATCAAATTTTCCTGGCACGCTTTTTTGAAACAGTAAAAAATCTTGATAATTTTAAAGTTAAGAAATTCGACTGAGTCTGTGTACATTTTGGCCATAAACTGTGAAAGGAAATACAAGTTATGTCAAAACTTGAAGAACACAGTGCAACTGTAACAGCTGAAACTACAGCATTTATGTCACCATAAAATTTTTTATTATACAGATCTATATACAGCATTTAAGTGTGCAATCAAGAACAGTAATTTTAGGCTTAAAAACTGTAAAAGAAATAAAATAATAATAATTGACTGCAATTATTTGATTCAGGGTTTATCCAACATATGACTTTGCATGCCCCATAGTGGATAGCGTGGAGGGAGTAACACATGCCTTGCGTACCACTGAGTATCATGACAGAGACCCACAATATTATTGGTTCCTAGAGGTTCATGGTAAGTGTCAAGTTTGACTTGCTATTAAGATTTACAGTAATTATATTGTTTTGCTTTTTCTTGTGCTCTTGTGCAGATGGTTTCATACTTTCTTTTTTTCTTTTATTTTTGCAAGCCTGATACAGTATCTTGTCCTTTTTGGTGCTTGCAGCAGTTTGGTAAGAAGACTTATGTGATCTATAAGTCTTTTGAAAAGCAGCTGCACTCTTGATTGGGCAGCATCCCAACTCAAAGGGGAACCCCTCTTTGGTGCCCTCCTCCTTGGATCTGCCTTCAAGACCATTATTATGGTTATATCAATCAATCAATCCAGTTTTGATACAGATTTATCCCTGTAAACGGGGATGGCTGGATTTACCCCACTCTAACAGCAACCTCTTTAACTCCCACTCTCCATCTCAATTCAAGGCATCCTTTTTCTCCAAATCAACACTCTTGCTCTCCTTCTCCACTTGCGTCTTCTACATCTTCTTTGGTAAATAATAAAAATACAAATAACTTTATTTATACTCTGATTTTGGAGTAGCTGTGAAGCTAATTTTTCGGAGTTTGACACACACACATACAACACAATTAAAAACCCCAGCTGGTAGGAGGTAAACCAGTTGGCTATTCACAAAGTATGGTGGATATGATTTAGGGATCACCCAAGACAATTCCAGACAGTGGTCAGAGTGGGATATGAACCCAGAACATCTGCATGCAATTCCAGCACCCTTACCGCTGAGCCACACTGCTTCTGTTTTATATCAGTGATTGTGATTGAGAAGATGATGATGATGATTTTCATGATAAGAAAAAAATGATTGTATGACATGTGGTGGTGATGATTGTATTGAATGATGGTTATAGCTTGATAAAGTCGATAATTCTGTATGATTATTATATCTCATCTGGTAACAAGAATGAATAAACAAAGAAATGCACTGTAAAACATTTTATGCAGTATTAATTTATGGTTATTTCCTATAGTTTAATATAATCATTTTATATGGACATGGCAAATACTTATTATAATTTATTTAGTAATTAAAATTAATTACTATTTTCTAATGTAGTTTTTGTTGGTTTTTTTTGAAAAACTTTCCAATAGGTTGTAGGGTGCTGTGGTTATAGATATCATACATTACTGTGTGATGTATTTTAAGAGAATTTTATTTTCTCATTGTTAAATTAAGGTTGTAGTTTAAGTGCTTTCTTTGTACTATATAAAAACACAAACTCAGTATTTAAAATTATTGTTATTAATAATCTACAAAGTTCTCTGAGCTCAATTGTGTTTTGTTGAATTGCAGGAATAAGAAAACTTCATGTGTGGGAGTTCAGTAGACTTGTTCTACAAAACACTGTCATGTCCAAACGCAAACTGACAAAGCTTGTTGATGAGGGATATGTTGATGGATGGTGAGTATTGATAGAACACTTAAATATTCAGGTTAATAGGGCAGTACTAACATTTTATGCATCTTCTCACTTACAAGGAATGATCCAAGGTTTCCCACTGTGCGTGGAGTCTTGCGACGAGGAATGACTGTCCAAGGGCTCAAGGAATTCATTGTGTCGCAGGTCTGGCCACAAAGCTGTTGCAATAAAGTTTTTATTGACATAAAAAAACTCACGATATTGAAATATTGCCTTTGTGTCTTATCTTAACCTTTTTAGTTAAAGATAGTAAAAGAGGACTTTTCTCAATTAATCAATCTTACTTATGTATTTTGTAGTTGGCTTTAAAGAAATACGATAAACTCTTAATTCTATTTTTACTTTTTTAGTCAATAATACTGACATAGAATAATCTGAGCCCATGAACAAGACCGTGTTACAAGGGTTCTAAGGATTAAGTGATGGAGTCAATGTGGTGTCCAAGGAGCCTGGTTTAGAGTCTTCCCAGGGATCCTGCATGCTTAGTTTTTTATTTGCAGTCTGCATTTTCATTGATTAGTGTTGAGCACTGCCTCTGTAGTCAGTGATAGCAATGACAACATAAAATGATGAATAATAATTTTAATTTCTAATAAATCTTTTAAAGTAGCTATAAACTAACAAATGTTATTTATAAGGTATAGCTACTTGAATTTTACATGGATTAATTAGTATTGTTTCCATGAAAATGTTCCAATCATTATTTCTCTGTTTGTAGGGCGCTTCAAAATCAAATGTTCACATGGAATGGGACAAAATTTGGGCTATAAACAAGAAGGTAAAGTTCCAATTTCTCAAGTTTACCAAAAAGTGCTCCTAAAAAGTCAGAAAAGTGTATTTTAATGGTAAATCTATTTATTCCTGATTACTGTAATATTTTTTTCATTGCTGATGGTAGGTCATAGATCCCATAGCACCTCGACACACTGCTTTACAAAAAGACAAAGTTGTTCCCCTCAGTCTTCCAGGAGTTGTGGAAGACTTCTCACAGTGCCAACTTCATCCGAAGGTTAGTTATTTGTTAATTTATTGTCAGTCTGGGTGGGTTGCTTTGAGGTGTTTTAACAACGTCTGTTATGCAAACACAAAATAGAAAGAAAGTTTTGAGCTTTTACGGTAATGCTGGAAATGCAGACTTCCATGAAGCTTTCTCAAAGAAAAGTAAACTTAGATGAACCAGTCAGCGAGAATGCTAGAAATATTTTTATTCACATTTTTAACAAATTAGTAGATTTAGGGATAAGTCCTGCTAAAGTTGGGGGGAAGTCAAAGACTCATCTGCTTAACACTGCAGAAACCGGAGATAAGCACCGGCTCCATGGGCCACTAAGCTTGTAAAGGATTTAGCTCTTAGCTCTCCTGCTAAAGTTTTAGGTGATTTAAAGCCATTTTAATAGCTGTAGGTACGTGTAGGAGTACTAGGGTACAACCTGTGATGAATCAGTATTCATCAGTGTACAGAAGACAACATTTAACGAGCAAGCTAAGGGTAGTGGATTCTCTTGACACTATTGATATATAAATAAAATTGCATTTGAATTTATTAAACCAACATAATATGAAGTGGTGGTCAAAAAACAGCCGAAATGTTAAAAAAACGTCAACATCAATACACCGTATGCAATGGCTTCTCATATTTTATACTTTTAGTATTATGAAGATAATGATGATAATGCAATGATGACTAACATGATGGTGATGATGATAAATTGATGATGTTGATTGATGATGGTGACGGTGCATTGATGATGATGACGGTGCATTGATGATGATGATGATGATGGTGATGATGATGCAGATGATGGTGGTGGTGGTGGTGATGATGGTGGTGATGATAGTGATGATGATGATGATATTGATTGATATGTAATGATGCTGTTACCCTCCCTTAAAACACTGTACTCTCCTTTTTTCAGAACCCAGATGTTGGTACAAAGAAAGTTTGGCATGCCTCCAAGGTGTTTATTGAAGGGGAAGATGCCGCAGCTCTGTCAGAGGGTGAAATGGTGACGCTTATGAACTGGGGAAACATAAAAATTACAAAAATCAACAAGTACGTACATGAGAAGTGAAAGCATTTTAAAATCTGAAATAAAATATAATTATTTAAAGGGTAGTTCTTTCAAAAGGTGAAACAATTAAAGGAAAGATGTTTTAAACTAAGAAGTTTCAATGCTACTGTTTTGGATATTTGTGAAACAGTTTTTTCTGCATATATTTTTGCTGGCATGAGTTTTATTTTTTGGCATTTTGTTAGATTGTATCTTTTGCATATCTTTTTACACCAGATGACATTAACGTTGTAGACATATACGTATGGACGATTTTAAAGGGGTGGTGTCACTACGATTTTGTTGTTTTGGATCAATATTTCGCGAATAGCGTGTCTTAGTGGTTTTACCACAAATGCACAAATGCACAAATGTTCCTGATAAAATGTGAGATGAATATCTAATGAAATGTTTTAGAAAAGAGAAATTTTTAATTTTTTGTTCAGATAGCATCAAAACTTGAAAAGGTTGGCCCAACTTTTTCAAGATTCAATCCAGTTTCATCCTTGCCATTCGTACCAACAAGTGACAGGAAGCAGAATAAATGTCATAGTAAAGTCTTGAATGACAAACCTAGACCATTATTTTTGGAAGTCGAGGTTGAGACATATTTGGGATTTTAAAAAGATGCTAAAATAGCATGTCATAACCCATTAACTTGTCTACTGTAAAAACAGCCTTCGAAGCTTGACAGAGAATAAGTAAGATGAGTCTAATCTCGGATACTGTTTATTATTAGGTGTTCTGATGGCAGCGTGCAGTCGGTTGAGGGAGAGCTTCACCTTGATAACAAGGTAAACACGAGAACTAATAAATACCCATGCCTGGGTTCATTTATGAATAGAAAAATGATGTTGAATGATTTCGTGTAAGTGTGTGTAATACCAGCACATCTCAACACTTATGTCAGGAACAGTATGGGTTTCAGTGCTATAACAACATTTCCTTAACATATTAGTTGAAAAGATATCCTTAATTACTTATCGACATTTGAACTATCCACACGAGTTTGACAGAGATTTGTTCTTTGAAGACTGCGTCATGTCAGCAGTAAACCTAGTAAATTTTATGTCAATGGTGTGCTTCATCGGTGTTTCAACAGAAACATTTTGGTAAATTTTTAAGTTTTACTCCGTCTTGAAGAGGAGATAGTTTGCTGACGTTTCGGACTGTAGGCCTTCGTCGGAGTGAATGTGTGGTAAATAAATAGAGAGGTGGTTATAAAATTATAGTGATTTAAAGATAGATTTTATTTATTTATTTATTTATTTATTTATTTATTTATTTATGTGATAATACAATAGTATTTTATCTAGATTACGCAAATAAGATAGGTATGTAAAAAACAAAAAGAAATAAAAAAACAGATGTATGAAAAAATTTGTATGAGTTTCCTAACATGCTCTTCGAAAACATTACGTGTTGTTATGTGTTTTGAGGCTGGGGGTGTATTCTGGTGTCCTTAAATGAATCTTCAAATCTTCTATAGATATACTGGCCTAAGACACCCAACCCACAGCTCGAAGTTAGGCTTCGTTTCTCCGTGGTGGAGAGAAAAGTTGTTTTTATCTATAATGGTGGCTGAAAGATTTTTTAAACTGATTTTAGTTAGCTCATTCAATCGTTGACTGATCGTTGGTTTCCAAACTTTCCATTTGTAAAAGTCCTACTACTCATCTTTCTATGTACAGTACCTCTTATGGCATTCTCTGGCAACAAAATCAATATCAAACAAACAAAAAATATCAATAATATATCAAATGTATAGTGAATAAGATTTTGAAGAGCAAAATATATAATTACTTGAATATCACACCAAAGTTCTGGAAAAGCTATTAAAATAGAAAGGCTTTGGTTTCAGATACCAACTTTATCGGAGACCTTCATTCTTAGGTGACGTAAAAAGTAATGAACTGTTATCAGCTGCTGGAAGCAAACTATTCTTCATAAACAAAAAAAAAAAATTTAAATCATTTGACAAATAATCCTTAAAAAAAGTTTATGAGATTTGTCTTTGAAAGTCTCTGAACGTTTTTGTGTGCTAGTTGGAACCATGAAAATATGTTATATTAACATGATGATTTTTAAATTACATTTTGGAGAGTACAGGCTCCTTTTAAGGCTGTGAACCACCAAACATTTGTCTCCTCTTTGTACCCTCTCTTTGAATTATATATTCTAGTAAATCTGAAATTGTTTTTTCTTTTCATTGCTTTGTTGATTTTCAGGACTTCAAGAAGACTACCAAACTGACATGGCTTGCCGATACGGACAAAGCTCCTTTCGTACCCACTACGATGGTTTACTTTGACAATGTCATCACAAAACCAGTTCTAACAAAAACAGATAACTTTAAAGACCATATAAACAAGAACACGAAGGTATTCGAGACTAGAAACTTATATACAGTGTGGCTAGAATTATCTTCAATGAACAAATTGTCTGTATTGACTTTTTATCAAATAGTAATTAGTTTCTACCCATAAAGATGACTTGTCCGATAATTTTGAACTTATTGTAAAAAGTTAGGAACTGACAAAACTTTGCTAGGATTAGGGTAAATATTATTCAATAAAACAGCAAACGGAGGAAATTTTAGTCTATTTTTATTTAAACAACAAGCAACGCAAGAAACAGCTCTGTAAAGTTTGAACATTTATGTAACTTTCTTTCCGACCTAAGCTAACTCAGCTTTCCATTCTTCCGGGGTAGGTAAATGAGTACCAGTGCCTGCTGGGAGCTAACCTGCGATGGATTAGTATCCCGTCCAGGGGGAGTTAAAGACTCACATCCGCTTAACACGTTTTAGCTACATCTCTCATGAAAAAAAATATTTTTGGAATAGATTTTTTATTAGACTTGTAAGTAATTTTTAGCTTTTTATCACCGTTGTATACAAAAACGGTTATGGTTTAGACCATACCTAAAGCGCATGTACATGTTTATTTTAGTTTGAGACTGAAATGTTGGGTGACCCAGAACTGACTGCATTAAAGAAAGGAGACATTATTCAACTCAACAGACGAGGCTACTTCATTTGTGATCAGGCATATGAGCCATTAAGGTAAAGAGAAAATCATCTTTTAAATGATTTTCTTTCAAAGGGGATAGCAATCGGTTTCTTTATTTGCCTTAGTTTACATGGCTAATCTCGTTGAAATATTTTATATATTACTGTTTAAACTTCTTTTTGTTTTATTGTGCAATGTGAGTTTAGATGTAAGGTTGTCCAAGGGAGTGTTTGTTGGCATTTCTTAAATTAGTTATCAAAGAGTTGGTAAAACTTACATAAAACGAAACCAACCCAAGATTTAACGCTAGATTTGCAGCTGAGCTTATAAAAGCGTGAACAATTAAAATATGCCTGGAATGTGTAACTTATTGTGTTGTAACCAATCACAGGAGAGACAACGAACGGTTCCCTATCGGTCACGGAACAAGTTATTTTTGTTTTGTTTCAACATTCAGTCTTTGCAAGTAAATAATTGCCATAATTGCCCTCATAACAAGCTCCTCATTGCGTTTAATACCCCAAATATCATATACATAAACGCCTTCAGAGAAAAGGTAAAATTATATTTTGGAAGAAGAGCAAAAGTTGGGCTGTTTACTTTGCGCCATACATGTTGAATTTCGTCGGCGGTCTTTCTAGTTTGGCGAACTTGCAATCAAGGAGCTTCTGGCTGCACAGCAGTTCAAATGTTCAATCGCTTGCCTACATACAGAAATCCAATCGCCTTGTTCTACAAAAAAAAGATTAGCAAGGATTCTGCTATCAGTAATGAATACATCACGATTTTTTACTTTTACTGTCTTCACATGTGAAACCTCCTTACATGGAATCTAGTCGTCATCGCGTTTGCTTCTAAAATATTTTTTTCTTTTTGGCTGACTGTTGAGTGTTACTTGTTAGTTATTTTATGTACGTTGCTCCCAAAACATTGGGCCTTGGTAAAATGATTGTATTTCTTTTTAACGTATATTGTATCTGCTTTCTTAACCTATACAGTCGATATACCAGCCGTGAAAGTCCGTGTGTTCTGTTTAACATCCCTGATGGCCACACAAAGACCATGGCGCCATCTGGCAACAAGCAATCGAACAAGAAGGGACAGGTTTGTGTGTATCTTCATGGGATTAGTTTAAAATAATAATAATCCTTTTAAAATTAGAGTGCTTTTTCACTATGCAAGGTGATTTTTACAAAGGTCCTATACTTAGAATTACTCTACTACACACAGTATTATAAAAACCATAAGTATGTTGATAAATTTTAGTGTATGAATATAAGACAAAAATAGAAACAATAGATAAAATGGAAAATAAATAAATCTATGATAAGTCTTTAAGAAACAAATTTCTCTTGAAAATCGCTAATGTGGGAACATTTCTTATTTTGCTGTCGAGTTTATTGTTAATAATAATAATAATAATAATAATAATAATAATAATAATAATAATAATAATAATGAGCTTTGTAGTTGGTGCATTGTTTTTATCAGTTACGTCTAACAGTAGTTGTGCCTATATTTCGGGTGTTACAACTATGATTCTTAATCCCTCATTACTCAATGTAATAAGAAACCGACGAACAAAGGCTTCATCTAAGAGATCGTCTAACCCCGCCGTCCTATGTTTTTAATATTCCCTTGCCATATATTTAACTGAAAATGAAAGTCAACTAAAAAACGACTTTTAATCCATTTTCAAACTTCATACGAAAACAAAAACGAAAAATTAGAAGTAAAATCCGTTTTTTAAGGGCTACAGAAAAAAAAAAACGGAAAACGACTTGTAATTCGTTTTCCGAATTTTATACGAAAACGAAAACCGAAAATGAAATTAGAAAAACGGTTGGTACTTGGTACATGCATTAGATAGATTAAGTGACATGAGCACCGAATGATAGAAAACGATAGATTCATTCAAATGAAGTAGGAAATATTGATTTGGTGAGAAAAGTGTTTGAATTGTATCTTTAAACTGGTACCCGTTATTTTAGTTTCTATATTCTTATTCTAAAGTTCTTTTATTGTCTTATTCGGGATTTGAGTAAATCACGGTAAAAGCAAAATAGCTAGATAGCGGTTTTGGTATTGCTTTTCAAGAGGTAACAAGAATATTTAGTCTAGAAGTTAGGTTGGTCTCACCAAGATCAAAATTAAAATCTCATGAAACAGGTTTGTTTTTTATTTAAACTAAGTTATCATTGAACACATGTTCTTGCTTTTCTTATTGGTTTGTTATTCCCAACCTTACATATTTAGTTTATCAAAGCTTAAATAAACATAACAAAACTACAGAGGCAAGACTTTATGTTAATGGTACGTTTTAACGGAGTTATGATAAAAATATTTTTGTGCTTTGTAATTATATGAAATAACAACGCACAAAGCGCTTATTTTACTTACATTTGTAATATTTTAAACCTCAAGTTTACATACAACTAATTTATGTTTTTTCAAGTTATTTACCAAGTTATTTGAAAATAAAACAATATTTTGATTGAGTATAGAATTTTTGACAACTGATGAATCAGTTCTTAGTCGATATAAAAGCTCAAAACGCCCTTCAATCATCTTCCTTCCACCTGGAACAGATGTTATCCCAGAGCATCTGAGCCTTGGTTTTATTAAGTCAGCTTCTGTGGTATAGGGGAAGGGATAGGTATCGCATTGTGGGACATCAGGTATAAGCTAGCTTAAGGGGTAGTGGGGAAGGGGTGGGCATCACATTGTGGGACATCAGGTATAAGCCAGCTTGAGTGTAGAGGGGAAGGGGTGGACATCACATTGTGGGACATCAGGTATAAGCCAGCTTGAGGGGTAGAGGGGAAGGGGTGGACATCACATTGTGGGACATCAGGTATAAGCCAGCTTGAGGGGTAGAGGGGAAGGGGTGG
>JANCMA020141561.1:0-24376 GCA_024336925.2 Zoanthus solanderi
GTAAATACTTATGTTTATAATTTTTGCTTTTTATTTAATTTCTCTTGACTGTGAAGATTTCATATAATAAAAAGAAATTACATTGCCGTTTGCAGATACGGATTTATGTTATCAACACTCGAAGATAAAATCCATATCTCCGCACAGCCATGTAATATCCTCTGTTTATAGTTCATCAGTGTTGTGTGCTATTGTGCATTATTTGATTGTAGTTTGCTTTTTTACCAGCTCCTCAACCGCAACAATATCAACCAAGTTCTTAACTTGATGACTGACAGAAACCCATTGAAATTTAAGTGGATGCGAAGTAGAGTTTACAGAATGTGGTCAGAATGGATGGCTGCCCAGAAAAATGTAGATCTAACGAACACTGTGCGAAAAAAGGTAACAGCATCTCAGAAAAACAATAATTTGATCATAACTTTTAGATTAAATTTCCATCCAGGCCCGACATGTGCAATACATCTTTAATTCATTGAGAATGGTCGGAAACACACCACTTTCCATGGTGGAATTTTTCAAAAAATTGTATTTGTTTAGAATCACCCAATTGCTTGAATTCAACACATTCTGTTTTCTGAATGGATGAGCCTTGATAGATTTTTACAAACCATGGTGCCAGATGACCGTTAGACGTTCCTTGAATAACACCCAACGGCCAGTTCTTATCAAACTTTGTTAAAGGTCTCCAATACCTAGTTAAGCATTGCCATGATCAGATTTCCATTAAACCGAGACTTACCGGCGTTCACTTTCAAAGGACTAGGAGAAGTGAAGAAACTTTCTTGAGTAAATATAATAACCAAATGGTACCCGCTTTGTGATTGGTTAAATTACTGTGGCTTATTGTGCCGGTAAACCACAGCTGGAAATTGGAAAGCAAAAAAAACAAAATTGACCGGTGATTTAATTCATCGGCGAAAGAGGGAGGCTCTGAAAATGTAGCTGAGTTCAGCAACGAGATAACAAAGAGAAAAGAAACGATTTGCAAAAATACAGACTGAGCAATTAGACAACATTACAAGCAAACCAAACAAAAAAGGCATCACAAAGGGCCGTAGGTGTTTTTACACATTAATTTTGTTGAGACAAAAAATATCTACTTTCATTTAAAATTACAAAGAAATTTTATATAGCCTTCACAAAAAAGCAGTGCCGCGGTAACGGAGTCTAGCCTCTTAAGTTATCACAGCTTACCATCCGTTCAGCAACTTCGCAAATGCAGCATTGTCTTTTCCATGGCACTTGGTAATGATAAGCCCCAGTCAACTTTGATTGAAATACCGAGAAAATAATATAGGCCTTCACTACAACAGCTGCAAATTCCATCCATCAGTATGGCCATTTCTAACAGAACATTGCTGCGTTCATTCACATGTTTTCTTCATTTCAAATTTAAAATGTCAACATCTAAGCTTACCAGCCATAAACGTGTGATCCCGGAACCGTGATTTCTGTCTTTTTCTTTTTGAACAAAAAACCTTAGTTTTCAAAGATATTGCAAATTTTGTTCAGTTAATTGTTTTCTTTGTTGTTGAAAAAACTCTGTACTTGTTTGATGCTATTCGGTTTGAACAGTGAGATGAGATTTGGTTTGTACAGTCGTTTTGATTGGCCGTTTTGCTTGATTTGACGAATCTCTGGAGAGTTGAAATTTTGATCGAATAAAAACAAAATCGCTTACATTAGTTTGGTGTTTATTTGAAAGTTACTTCATAAAAGAAATAAAACATATTTTTCTATGGGTTTACCACGACAATAAACCTCTTGGGATGTTTGGCTCGGGAGTTGGATACTTTTCTTTTATTCTCCCTGCATTCTGCGTGGTTTATTATGCTGGTAAACCCATAAAAAAGTATGTTTTGTTGCTTTTACATAAGTTATTATTGACAGTAATCTGATACCAATGTTATGGTTATTGTAAAGTCCTTGTGATTATTATGTACATTGTCATTAGTTTATCTGGGCAGTTAACCAAAATAAGAAGTATTTTTCTTTCTGATCCAGATTCTAGTTCACATTGGGGTCCTAGCAAAGGAAGGTTCATTTCATTTTGGTGAGCTTGCATACAAGGGGGGTCCCCTGGGGGAACTTGTTCAGTGGACTGATCTCATTGTATCACTGTACTTACTTGGGCATGAAGTCACTGTTACAGCGGATGAGGCAGACCTAGCCAGGTAAAGTTTACAGTAAATACTAATATAAAAGTAGACTTTGTAGCGAGAAAGAAGTAGTACATGATATCAACATTGGGTCGTGTTCTATTGAAATCAACCAGTCTTTGTTGTTTTGATAATTTTCGACATATATAGGCAAAAATATATTTGGTTGATCAACCCTGTCAAATGCCCGTTAAATTGGTTCAAAATGATGGGCAGCAACTGTTGAATTCTTTGGCTGTTCTTTGTAAACAATAAAAATAGCGACTTTCTTGCTAGCTAAAAGCTAGCCTGCTAATTCCTTTGCAAGCCAAGTGACCCATGGAGCTAGCGCTTATTTCCGATTTCTGTACTTTTAAGCAGATGAGAATCTTTGACTCCCCTTGGAAGAGGCACTACTGTAAACCCTACACTGGTTAGCTCCCAGCAGATACTAATTTACCTGAACTCCCCTGGACTAGACACTAATTCATCACAGGTTAGCTCCCAGCAGATGCTGGTACTCATTAACCTAAACTCTCCTGGACTAGACACTAATCCATCGCAGGTTAGCTCCCAGCAGATGCTGGTACTCATTAACCTAAACTCCCCTGGACGAGACACTAATCCATCACAGCTTAGCTCCCAGCAGATGCTAGTACTCATTAACCTAAACTCCCCTGGACGAGCTTAAAGAAATATCCAGAGCACAGAAATAATACAAAGTTTTATTTATTTTACGTTCAAAGTTAACATAATCGGTTGACCATAATCTCCACAGGAGTTTTAGTACAACTTGTGCGTGAAATAGCCGGGACAAAAATTAAAATAACCGAGTAAAGGACCCGGTGTCCCGGCGCTAACAAAAACACTGCTTTAGAAATGAACTACATCTGAGAAAGGTGGCCACGGGTCAAAAAAACTTTTACCAGATATTTTGTTGGTTTTTAGCTTAGGATGATAATTTGGAAAAGGACAGCTGCAAAAATATGTTTTGCATTTTAAAATATGAAGCCATTTGAGACATTAAACATCGCATTAATTTTTCCCTTACACAAATACATTTTCAGCTTTCATTTTTTATGAAACTAATTTAAAACATTTTTTAATATGCGTCTAATAATGAAAATTGATATCTATTCAATTTTGAGCAATGCAAAAATTCTATTGTAAATGATATATTCACCCACCAGGTGGTTTGCAGTAATCTCGTTCCCAGATGTCCATGCACGCTTCACGCTAGAAAAACGTGGTAAAATCTATTTTTAAGCATGCCAGATTTCTGCGCACGCTTGGAATTTTAGGAGAGAAATTGGAGGTGGACTTGAAAGTCAGCAAGGATGTTTTTCAGTCTGCTATCAGTTTGTCCCTGAAAAAGGTTAAAAAACCTGTTCAAAAGTTAACAAGAGGCTACCCAGCGGCCTTATTCATGCCGGTTTTTGCAAGTTATAAATTTAATCCATGAAAATGAGAAAGAAACTTGCTGCTATAAAAATATAAATTACGGTAATTTTTATGGGTGGGGGATATGTCGCCAAGGAAAGAAAAGAAATTGAATTAGTAACCGAATCAGGCACCGAATTCGAGATACCATGCATAACCGAGCAACTCCGACTTCTTTTATATAACCCTGAAAAGCATCAATTTGCTAAAAAAAAGATGCGACACAAAAACTAAATATAGCAAGATCAGAGAGTGGTGCAACCAAACCACTAATCACGTGGCGTAAGAGACAAATCTGCGCATGTGTTAGAAATTTGTGACACAAAAACGAAAAACCGAGGGTATTCCTATGCTCGTGCTCCTTCCGGCACGAGTAAAAACCAAGCAGTGAAAAGCTTTAGAGGCTCTTGGGATTTAACAACAAGATGTTTTGGCTGTGCTAATTGGAGCATCAGATTGAAATGGATTTTACCAGATGTGTGTCTCACATGTGTAAGCAAGGAAAAGAAACTGTCTGGGAACGAGATTAGGTTTGCAGAGTCTTTCATTACAATTTGCTATAACTGAATCTTCTTCTTCTAAGATGTATTGTTAATTACCAGTAGTTTGCTGTCTTTTTTGAAGGGAGCTGGGAACCACTGGCATCGGTAAAAAGAAAAATTGTCCGACTCTTCTGGAAGACGACTTTGATCTCATCTTCATGGATTATTATGGCCTTAAACAGATCATCAATAAAGTGGGAAATCTTATGCCACAATACAAGTAAGTTATTGAAATTGAAAATGCGTATAAAGTTATCAGTATTAAGGTCGTTGGGGTACAGATATGAGGCATTTGGTATTTTGTTCCGCCACCCTAGGAACAGAAAATTTGGTCAAAGTCAATCAAATTTCCCAAGCCAAAAACTGCAGAATAACACATTTATATGCATAACTGATTGATAGAAACATTAAAGTTTAACCATATAATTAAGATGTCATGTTTCATGAATTGAATAGTAAAAATAGGGATTGTCGCATAATATTTGTCAGTAGGAAGATTTCAGTGTTTCAACTACAACATGTAATTCTTCCTTAGACTCTTTAAATAGCAGACTGCAAAATAGACTTGTTACATACATCAGTTGCCCAGTGTTGTATTACGATCATCTAAACACTAGACATGCAATTCTTTATCAAGGGAAGTAGAAGACTGCAAGATGGATTTGTTACATGCATCAGTTGCTTTGTGTTGTTTTACGATACAGTGTACATGTATCAGCTGCTCAGTGTTGCATTTGATAAAAGGAGTACAGACATCTAAACACTGGAGGAAGCCATGCTGTACTTACTACAGTAGCTAAGCGTTATCCGCGTAATTCTTGTTTGTATGCTTAGACGGTTTTACAGAGACCGTGGTTGATGAGTTCTTTATGTACCAAGGTATCCAGAAAGCAATTTAGTTTTCATGGTAAAATGGTCATGCAGTCGGTCTTTACTGGCTGTGACACAGGCATTGATAACATAGTATTTTTAAACTCTTGGCATATAGTTTTCGTCACTCAACTGCAGTGCTGATCTTTGAAGACTTCTGTGTTCAGAGGATATTGGACAAGCAAAAGCATTTGCGAAGAAGACTAAATATAGGAGAGACATTGTTGTGGCCTTGTACCCCACTGAGGGTTTAAGAAATTAAAAGACCTTGAAGGTTTTTGTAATCTATTGCAGATGCAAACTGAGGATTGTTGATTCCTTTGGCACTGAGGCTCAGTTTAACTACGATGGATTCAAAGAAGTTATTCCCGGTGGTAGCATGAACATGTGGGGTCGACACAATCTAAACTTGAGACAGTTCTTGACCATGTTCCGTAAGTTGCTCTTTTACTTTTCATTCATTCATTTGATATGCTAGAAAAAGTGCACGAGTAGTATCAGTTAAATTATATCTTTGTAACAGTTAAATTTCTGACGGGAAAGCTCATGAAAAAACAACACGGAAAATTTCTGAATAAATAGCTCCCGTTGCACATTATACCATTTACTGACGTCTTGGATTTTTTTGAAAAAACGTTTAGCAGTAATTTATAAAAGAAAGGCTGCCTGCGAACGTTCTTAATATTAGATGTTTTTCTTCAGTAGCATGTTGTAAAATTGTAAAAGTTAAAAATTCAAATGAGGTCTACAGCTACTGTTAACATGATTGTTAAAGAATTGACTACAAGGTTTAAAACTGTTTAGTATCATTGTGAACAATTCAAATTCCAAGTTCAATTTATTAGCCATATACAAATAAAAATAATACTTACAATGATAATTAAAGTTAAGACTGCACATGGCGAGGAAGCTCGTAAAGAAACCACAGGGCTTATATCCTATGAGCCTCCTTAGTATAGATAATGAAGTAGACATTTTAAAATATCGAGTGCGGGAATTGCGAATACAAAAATAAATAAAGCAAAACAAGACAAAAGGACAAACACGTTACAAAGCAATACAAGTACAAGCCGGCAATGATTCGTAATTACCTAATTTTTTTAAAAAAATTCTTTTAACATATTGCTAAACAAACCAATATTCTCACAATACTGAATTTCTTGACTATATATATCAGTTGTGAATTTTAAGGAAGTATAAAATGTCCTTTCCTTCGAATGGTGATGGTTCATAATGTGTCTAAAGTTTTGAAAGTCGTTAAATCGCTTCCAGTTGACCGTGCGATGGGAAAGCTGGTAACTACTATGTCATCATTAAAAGGATAAGAACATTTTATACATAGAAAGAGCAAGCCATGATTTTACCAGTATCAGTTTCATTGACATTAATCAAGATGTTTAATTCGTTCCTAGTCCTCCATTTTCTGGCTCAGACCCCATGAAGACATATAACATCATTTTGAGGGGAATGGACATGATTGAGTTCCCCCGCAAAATTACACGTAATGCACAAAACCTAATCAAGAAGCTCTGTCGGGATAACCCTGCTGAACGCCTTGGTTACCAGAAAGATGGTCTGAAAGACATCAAGAAACACAAGTATGGATATGCTCTTACATTTTCTAAAAATCTTTAAAATGGGATATATGTTTGGCCAAGCTGCAAAACCTTTGTTGTAAAGGTGTCCATGTTTGGTAAATAATATTAACGATCGTCACCTCAGTCACTGCCAAAGTCACAGCTGCAAGCACGGCGACAATCACAACCGCTGCTACTGTCACAGCCACAGTTATAACCTCATTCACAGCCACAGCCACAGCTGCAAGCAGAACGGCAATCACAACCGCTGCTACTGTCACAGCCACAGTTATAACCTCATTCACAGACACAGCTTCAAGCAGAGCGACAATCACAAGCGCTGCTACTGTCACAGCCACAGTCATAACCTCATTCACAGCCACAGTCATAACCTCATTCACAGCCACAGCCACAGCTGCAAGCAGAGCACCAATCACAATCGGTGCTGCTGTCACAGCCAAAGTCATAACCTCATTCACAGCCACAGCAACACCTGCAAGCAGAGCGACAATCACAAGCGCTGCTACTGTCACAGCCACAGTCATAACCTCATTCACAGCCACAGTCACAGCTGCAAGCACAGTGACAATCACAACCGCTGCTGCTGTCACAGCCACAGTCATAACCTCATTCACAACCACAGCCGCAGCTTCAAGCACAGTGACAATCACAACCGCTGCTACTGTCACAGCCACATTCATAACCTCATTCAAAGCCACAGTTAAAGCCAGAATCACAATCACATCCACAGTCACTGCCACAGTCAGAGCTACAGAATTATACTCGAAACCATAGTGACAGCCGCATTCATAGCTACAACTCCTGCTGCAACCACAGTTACAGCTACAGCTACAGTTACAGTGATAACTACAATCATAATCCAGCGAGAATTACAGCCGAAACCTCAAATACATGCACATTATGATCACCTTAACAAGCCTAATCACAGTCACAACGGCAACGATAGCCATAGATACAGTCAAAACACCAGTCACATTCATAGTCGAACTTATAGTCACAATAATCATAACCAGTCACAGTCCCTTTACTGTAAGCCATTGACAGAGTTACCATTCCCCTAACCACGTCACATTCCTCCCTCCCAAAATTCCTAATCTTAAAATATAAAAAAAAAACTTTTGTTATTTTATAGATTCTAATTTTTTGACGTTTCTTACAATTTTATAAAAAAGATAATGTGTACACTTCCCGAACAAGCTTGCAGATTGAATTCACAACTGAAAATGTCGCCTCATTCCAGCAAATTTTATACAAATGTTACATAGAATTATCTAATTAATAATATATTGTTTAATGAAGCAACGAAAGTCTTAGGACGTACGCTCAGCCATTAGTTTTCAAAAGGCCCCAAAAAGCAAATATGGGAAAAGTGATCACAACAGGAAAGCTTAGGCTCTCTGTTCTTCGATATGTTCAATTTGTTCATTCTTGGGTTAGAAGTTATGTATTCCATAAAAGTTGCGGCTCGATAACTTTTTATAACTGTACCTTTTGTCGTTTCAGATGGTTTCAGGGATTTCACTGGCAAGGTCTAGCGGCTAGAACGATCGAACCTCCGCTGAAACCAAAGGTAAAATATTTAAACCATATGTTGTGGAGACTAACTTAGATTTCAACTGAAAGCAATGTGTATTTTAATGATAATTAGTTTCTCGGATGTTTCTGCGTTGGTGGTGTGTTGAGTTTCTAATAGTGTTGCAGTTTACTTGCCTGATTATATCGTTATAAAAATCAAGTATAATGATAGCACTTGTGCGCTAGTAACTACCTTGAAGCCACGAATATGGGTTCCGAGGTCATGTTGTTAGCAGGCAATACCCCTTAAGTCTACCATAAATAAAAGTGAGTCTGAATGTTAGCAGTTGTTTCGGTGTAGTAGAACGCCAGGGAATACCCCTGAGGGACTAGCTGTCTCGCCTAGATCTTATAAGCAGCTGTTTCGGTGTAGTAGAATGCCAAGGCTTACCCCTGACGGGCAAACTGCTTGGACTAGATTTTATAAGCAGTTGTTTCAGGGCAGTAGAACGCCAAGGCTTAAGTAGCTGTTTTGGTGTAGTAGAACGCCAGGGATTACTCCTGATAGTGCTAGCTGCCTTGCTTGGATCTTATATGCAGCTATTTCGGTGTATAGTAGAGCGGCAGGGCTTAGCTCTGATAGGGCTTGCTGCCTCTCCCAGATCTGTATAAGCAGCTGTTTCTGTGCAGAAGAACGCCAGGACTTACCCCTGATAGGGCTAGCTGCCACAGCCAGATCTTATTTTTTGTGCAGTGCTTGAGGGATGATAAAAAAATCAAGTATAGATAGATAGCACATGCGTGCTAGCAGCTAACTTGAACCATTAACAAGGGCACTAAGACCACGTTAATATCTATACTAGTAGTAGTAGTAAAAGTACCTCATCTTCTATGTATAGATAGCACAAGCGTTTTAGTAGCTTGGGCACTATAAAGACCACGTTGGTAGCGGGTATTACTCATTAAATTTACCGTAAATAAAAGTGAGCCTGATCGTTAGCAGCAGTTGAGTGCTACTTTGGTACAGAATAACGCCAGGGCTTATTCCTGAGCGGGCTAGCTACCTTCGCTAGATCTTATTAGATTTCTAGGCCTCATCACCATGGATAGCTCACAAACAGGCTAAGTTTCCCACAGAATATAAGCACAAATGAAAGTGTCATGCTTGTGGGATGTGGTTGTAATGCTACCACTTAGTTTTTAACCAAAAATTCTTGGGCTCAAATTTGGCTGTAGCAAAATATGACCATATGTGTAACCTTGTTACAGCCAATGCAGACTCGCATTTCCTTTCTTTCTCCATCGGTAAAAAAGTGTATCAGCTTCTGCTGATAACCAGCATTGGAGGAATAGCTTTCTATGCGCTTGGCCGTTGAGAAACCAAAGATGAACACTCTGGACACCAGCATTGTAAAAGGATTTCGCCCGTTAATTTTTTTTTAAAATGTTTTTATCATAAAACTATGCGCTAAAAACTTGGTCTGGTATGAATGGCGCTGTATAGTGCCTTCTTAAGACCTTCGCTGAAAACATGCAACGTCTTCTTGTAACGAATAAGTTTATTGGTAGGATTTGAGGTAGCTGCTTTCAATAGGCGAATATCTGTTTATATTTTCCCCTTTATTAGCATATGTGCGCCAGTTTGTAATAAGGTTACAAAAACTGAAGCACTGTATATTGACAGTGTTTCGTAAAATAAACTAATGAAAAAATTAGAGCGATAAGCTAAACATTGTTCCTGTGATCTAATGGAGATTTTACAGAGAATATATGGCTAATTAACGGTTTGCCACCAGCTGTTTCGAGGATTTTGGAACCGCGATATCTTTTTATAAACTGCTTGCATAGAGTCAATAATTTAATCCGTTTGTTAGCTCGACAAGCTTTTCCCAGTTTTAGATTAAAACCGTATTTATCTTTGTTCGTTCGCTACCTAAAGCTGTATGCTAATGAAGCAGATTGTTAACAATAACGTCAGCAAAGATTCGTGTATAGAGCCAGAGCGAGAGCTCGTTTGCTTAAACTAGACATAAAAAGCGATGACATAGATTGTCATTCACTTAATTGTCAGTTGTACAATCAATCAATCTCTTATAATAGTTAATGTTTTTCCATTATAGATCAAGAGTACCACCGATTACTCAAATTTCGACCATTATCCGAAGGACATGGAAGTTCCCCCCGATGATTTGTCTGGTTGGGACGAGAGTTTTTAATCTTTTAATTTCCACTTGCCCAGTACAAAGTTCTTGTATGGTACTTTAACTGGAGAGTACCAAGTTTCGACAAAGGAATAAAACATGCTTCTTGACAGTTTTCAGGCAATCGCCCTTAATAACAACTGGAAGAACAGATGATGATAATGATGATGATGATGATGATGATGATGATGATGATGGCGATGCGACGGTGATGATGGTGGTGATGATGGTCAAAGTAAAATGGTTGATAGGATTGTGATGGTCATGGTAATAAATAAATGGTGATGATGATGATGATGATGATGATGTTGGATATGGTGGTGAGAGGATGATGAACTAATGATGGACTTGGTGATAAGTATGATGGCATTGATGATGACAGTTATAACGGTCATGGTCATAGTCATAGTAATGGATAATAATGGTGATGATGATGATGTTGATGATGATTAATGTGATGATGATGATGAATGTGATGGTTTTATGATGGAGATGGTGATGAAGTGACGGCAATTACATTTAAAATCATGATGGTGAAAGTAAAATGGTTGACATGATTGCGATGGCCATCGATAATAAATGGCGATGATAATGATGATGCGGAAAGTTTAAATTTTATCAATTAAATGATTTTTTTTTTCACTTGCCTAAAGGCAACATTTTTGGTTTGCTCTCACACCATAGCGGTAGAGAGATTATGCCCACAAAAACGAAAAAAACAATAGTACAACAAAAATGCTGCAGCTACCGAACTTAAAAAGAATACCGTGTAAATATGAGCATATTTATATACTTTTCATATTGATCTGTATAATATGGAATCATACAAACGCAAAATGACGCGTCAAATTGATAATACATATATTTATTTATTAAAAACTGGATTATTGGATATTGTAGTTGAAGACTTCTTATTGGTTTAGCCATCATGGTCTATGAGCTAATATACCATAATCTCCAAATATGGTAAGCGTACGAGTCAGGTTAAAGGTAAAAGGGAGCTGAAAAACTTTTAAGAAAAAAGAGAAGCCATAAAAGAGCATTACAGCAAGGAAGATGTAGGTCAAAGCCAAAGCGCGCGTCATAAAGTATGACAGCTAAATTTTCATTCATCACAGAGGTACAAAAAGTATACCGACTGACATCTCGCAGGAAACAACACAATTTTAAAACTTCAAAATGAAATACCATGTTGAAATTTTTAGGTTCTGTCCACACGTATCCGGATATTTCAAGATATTTTACTTCGTTTTCGGAAAAAATCTGCATGCGTCTATACATGGCGTTTTTCATTCTTTTTTACCTTTTAACACGTATAAACAAAAACGAATACACTTGCATGCGTTCACGTGCGTTCTCCGTGTTTACCATATTTTAATCTAATTGGTCTTAGACACCAGAGGAGTTAGGATCTAAATTTTAAGCGCAGCTCTGCTATACGTGATTCGTGACTTCACGAACTTGAAGCAAGAGTTTGAAAAAAAACCCTTTGAATCAAATAAGTAAATGTACAAGAGAAAATATTCTTAAACACCAGGAATTGTTGAAGTACTGTATCAGAGCTTTCGGCCTCTACTGAGACCTTTATCAATGAAATGATAGCATTAAGTGTCCCGACTACACGGATCCGTAGACTGGGGCCAAATGATATCCATAAGTAAATAATTAAAATGGCATAGTTCAAATAGAATGAAATAGTAATCACAAAAAGTTGTAAATGAACATTAAAATTTCGAACTTTTAAAAATTAACGCGAACAGAATAATTTTCAGGAGCAAATAGCGAAATATGAAAAATTTGTCAAAAGCTGAAACTTGAAGCGTAAAAAAAAGTTAACAAATCACCTTGTTTTAGAATTACTCGGCAGTCATTCGGGAAGTAAAGTTCAAGCAGCCATCGGCCGCTAAAATTTAAGTTTGCATTGAGTTTGGAATTAGTTTTGCATTAAGAAACCTATTTTTAAAAGATTTGATTACAGTTTTCATTTCCAAAACAAATGCATTTTGTTTTTGGTTTTCGATTTGAATTTTCTTTTGGATTACGCTTGAAATTGATTTTGCGAATCAGTTTAGATATACTTTAGCTTTGCGTTTACAATTTGAATTCGGATTTTAATCTCGTTTTCAAAAACAATTCCAATTTTTTTCTGATTTTGGTCGAATTTCCGTTTAATTTTCATATTTGAAATTGGTTTAATTAAACTTGAAATAAAAAATAATATTGCATTTTCTCGGCAGTATTTTTGCAATATTTAAGTTCAAAGCTAAACAAAAAAAAAAAAAAAACTGATCGACTGCAATCACTTGAATTTAATTTCTGGAGTTTGCGAGACGAATTCCGTCCAGCCCAATTTCCCTTTCAAGTTCAGAAAGTTCAATATACGGGTACGGTAACTGAAGCTTTCAATCAACGATCCTTGTTATAGTTAATTTGTGTATATAGCTAATAAGCTACTGAAAGAGTTGTCAGTTGTTTGAGTCGAGTCTTGAATGAAAAGCCTGAAATATAAAAGCCGAAATATTAAAACGAGATTGAATAATATGGCTTGTATGACATAAAATTTAAAGTTCGAACATATTAAATTAGCACCCAATTAATCCGGTTACTGTAGTTGAATTAACCACAATCTTCATTCTGCCGGAGTATGCGCTTCAAATATTCATTTTTTCAAAAAATAATTTTGAAAGTATGTTTGCCGTGTCAAATTAATCATTGGTTATCTAACGAAAAAATTAAAGAGCAGAGAGGTTTTACTTTCCGAAATGGGGAATAACTTTTCTTGTGAGCTCTATTTGCTCACCCTTTTAACCTCGCGTCGACGTGTTGCTCTGTCGTTTGAGCAACTGGCATTATATAATTAATATATGCTTTGTCACTTGGTCAATTTGTAAATCAACAACGAACAGGAAAAAAGTTTTGAAAACAGAACTTTAAGAGATTCTCTTGAACAAAACACGAACAGTAAAAGCTTGAAAAAAGATGGACATTTTTTCAACCAATACTAATGCTACTGTAAACAGCACTAGTTATAGAAATGGGAGTGAAGTTGTGCCAACCTCGGAGGGACCAAAGTCATTTTATGCCCGAGAAACTGAAGTGTCGCATATGTTTCGCCTTGTTTTTTATTCTCTGATCTTCGTCTTCACTCTTATTGGCAATTCGTTGGTTATTGCAATTGTGGTCAGGTCGAAAGAGCTGAGGACAGGTAAGATAATCAATTGTTTTGTCAATTTTCTCCCTCCAGTAATGCAATGATTTATTCATGTTCAGAAACTGTATCCAACACATATCCGCCCAATGAGACTGAGTTAACTTAAAAACCGTACAGATTGCCAAAAACCAATCTTATAGAGAAGCACATGGCCAAACCATGGTTCAATAGAAACGGCATATCGGATCTAAGAAGACCTATATATATAAAATATCCCTTTCTAGTTGATAGCTACGTGTACTAAACGGCATTTCATACACAGTCAAGTTAATTCATTGTATATACACTCTCTATTTTGTAAAACGTGTCACCGCCACCCTCAGAGCTAGTTTTCTAGCGCAAATTCGATCTGTTCTTGTTGTTTTCTAAGGAATGGAACATCTCAGACCTCTTGATTCAAGAGTATGGTTGTGTTTTCAGTACAGTCAAATTTTCGTCTATGTAAATCACACCATTTAATGTCAAAACAACCTGACAGCCTTAGTTTGTTTTTAAAAAAGAACTTTGACATCACCTCTTTGTTTTCAAACTTCTAAGATACACATTTGAATAGACGATGATATGCATTTAATGATTTCTTGTTTATAATTATAGCGCTACTTTAGCTATGCAAATTTAAGCCTTCAAGCTCAATTTGTAGAATGATTTTGAAAACATTTATACTTGCATATTTATGATGTTTGTTATTAAACTGCTTGCATAAAAATTTTGATCAGGCGTAGTGCTTCTTTCAAAAACGTATTGTTTGTCAGTTTCTACGCACATATCTAACAACAATATTTCCACATCAACACTGCGACAAACCTAAGTGCACAGTTTTTTAATAAACAGCAAGTCTTTCAAACTTACATCGTGAAAGTGCGGTGATATTTTGATGACGAAAAAATATTACATCTAACAGCAAGAATAAGCCTCTAATTACTTTGTCATAAAGTGCAAACTGCATCTTGAGGCACTTTAGTCTCTAATGAAACTAATAGCAAAATAGAGTACAACGGGTTTTGAGACAAAAGGTGAGATTAAACGAATGGATCGATTTAACCTTCTATTACATTCGAGCTAAAAATGAATTGCTCGGAAATATAAACATGCCAATCATTGTTAATATAAAATAGTTATTTTTGTCTCGTTTTCTAGTTTTCTAGTTTTTTTTTTTCTTTTTTTAATCAAAGCGCAAATAATACTCTAATCTATTTTACTGTCTTGTTAAATGAAAAGTACCACATATAGGAATAAAAGTGAATGAAACTTGACAGTTTTCCATTTGTACATTATCACCTTCTTGCTTTTAAAAACGAACTGCAATTGTAAATTAATTAAATTATTAAGGTGACGATGTTTTTGTTATTCAATTAATTCCTGTGTGACAAGTTAAATTCTCCACTCATTTTTCTCCTACAAGAAATTACTAAGAGAGCTTTGGAAGATAACATTTTCAAATTTTTAAACGACTTACTCAACTTTACAAGGACTAGAAGACGTAACACAAGAACGTAATTAGTTTATAACTGATGGTCCTGATTGCTTCAGATAATTCCAGTGATAGCTAGTTTTATTTCCCCCCTCGGGCTGAATTTTAAGAATGGGAATTTAAAGAGTGGTGTTGAGAGGGCCTAGGGCGGGTCAACATTTGTAAATGCTTTTTCAACAAGTTAACCGCTTGTATTATGCAGAAGGCTTTCTGGAGTTCCACAAATTCACCTGCGTCTTAAGACTAGTTTTTGTTATTATGATGTCCTTTTTCCTTTATAAAGCTATTTGTTTCCTTGTTTTTAATGCCACCCTGGTCTCGCATAAAGCTAAGCTTTCGATCAGGCAAGCAATGTTATACCATAGAAATTAACATTTGTTTTTTTTTTTAAATGTACATTCCAACGAAAATAACAAATGATTTTAAAAAATAAGGCACGGGTTAAACTTTAATCTTACCATCCGTCGAACGCAATTGTGCTGGTCGATCGAAATTAATTAATTAATTAATTCAATCTATCAAAATGTAGTCAACAGAGGATTGTTAACAAACTCAATGTGAGGCTGACGTATACATAATCATAATTGTTATTGTTAAAAAACTTTTTGCACTAATCACTGCGAAGATCAAACACTTCGCCCTATAGCTAGGCATGATTAGAGCTTTGACTAAGGGCTAATGCTGGAAACTACAGCTAATCAGCAGCTCTACTTACACGGCCATGATGAGACATTTCATCCCAGAGTACGTTGATTAAATCATTTGTTTTATCAACTAGCAGAGGATTTCAAGTGTGTTTTTAAACCTATGCGGCAGACATTTAAAGCATTTTTCATCTCAACCTGTAATCAGCACCAGGAAGCTAAAGATAAAGAGATTTCAAGTGCCAAATTTTCTAATTTTACTCTAGTTATCTTAAGCATTTGGTGTTGAAAGAAGGAGTGATAACTCTAATTCCTATCAAAAAGGACTCATTATCTGTTCACTGGATTTGTTTCACTACATTAGAATAAAACTATCCTATCAGTGATCAGTTGATCACGTATAGTAACTGTCCTGTGATAGTTTACCGACCTAACATTCATTCGTCGTAGCACTAGCGACATATAAAAAGCAATTAATCCTAACATTTAAGTTCGGCAAAGGTTCATCTTACAGTTTGGTATTTATTGAAAGCAATTTTAAGTCGGTTTTCTAATCTGCGATGACAAATATTTTAAGGGCTTCGTAAATGAATTAAATGAAGATTGAAATGCCATTTGAACAGATGTACAACATAGCCCTAACTTTGAAAACGCCTGCCAGATGATTTATCAGTACTTCAATGCACGCACCTTTTTTAAGCTCAGATGAAATTTTAAAGTCTAGGGATTGAATCATGAAGTCCATTTGAACCATTTTTACTGCTCTTATCTGTTTACACTATTCAGGAGCTGAATTTTGGATTTAATCTTGGTCTTTTTGTCACACTTGACAGTTCTTACTGTTACGCTGACATGCATTTTCGATTATTACCTTTTGCTCAATCCAAGATTCAGATTGTTTCTGTGGCAGATATAACGTTCAAACTTTCAATTCCTTGCAAAATACTTATGGGCATCTGCGAGGGATCCAGGAATTGATAAAGAGGGGAAAGGGTGGGGTGGGGTGGGGTGGGGTATTGTAGGGGAAAATGGGGGAGGGGACGAGTTCGGATAAATACCCTATTTGATAGTTAGCCCTTCTGAACGTTGATTTTCAGCGTTTCGATAGCTAATTGACCTAATTGAAGCAATTTCATGACGAGAAAACTATCGAAAAAACACGACTTTTTTTTTGGACCAAGAGAGAATTGTATTTTAGAACTAACCGTTCGTTACTTTCCTTTTTACACTGAGCAAAGCAACTAAGCCTGTTAACGAGTTCTTTCTCATCAGCACTTTGAATTTCTTCTGTTTTAAAAAGATAACAAAAGCGCGGTAAGATTTTTACTGAGCATACATATAAACAGTTAGAGGTGTTTGATCAATCTCATCCTGAATCACGTATGAACATAAACCTCGGGGGAGGACCCTGGGAATGGACTCCCAACCTTTTGGGCGAGAATTCTTGTTGTAGCTCTTAGAGGTAAACACTTATTAGGCACTTGGTAACCCTTGGGGTGCCAAAGACTAAAATTTGACATTTGCATTCAGTGCGGTACCTTTGGGACTTCCTCAATATCATAAAAAAGTATTTGATGCTGTTATCTTTAGCTACATTAAATTGATTGAAATGTTGTCCACATGTGCACTTTTGGATGGTACCTCGGAGCGTTTGAAATCGACCTAAGCCACGCCCAGATTGGTACCTCTTAGGAGTGCCATTGAAATTTGCCCCTCCCCTTCTCGGGACGTAAAAGTTTTCAGCAACCATGAGCTTCGTTAGTTACATCGTCCAGGTTGCTTTGTTAGTTCATTGATCTGTTTTGATTGTTGCAGTAACTGGTTATCTCATTGCCAACCTAGCAGTGGCAGATTTCAGCGTGGGAGCTATTTGTATCCCCTTTACTATTATCTACTACGAGTTAAACCATTGGCCCTTTGGTTACGCCATGTGCAAGTTACTGCCAACCGCACAAGGCATGTCGATCATGGCATCCATCGGAACTATTACGGCTATCAGTTTAGGTGGGAAAAAATGTTTTTTGTTGTTTTTAAGTTCAAAAGTATATATCGAAATACCTTTAATTATTTACGTATCAGATTTGATTATTTAACGTTAAATTATGGTTTAGATTGCGCAATCAAAACAACTTTGTTTCCATCACATAGGAAAAAGTCCCGGGAATGAGGTTTGCTATCAAAAACCAATCGTAATTTTCTTCATTAACCATTAAAACGAAAATATAAGAGGAGTTTTTGGTACTGACCATCCATTTCCCTTCTTCAGTTATATGACTCCTTAGCAGCCTCGCTTTAGTGTTGAGATCGTAAGGGCGCCTGGTAGACCGGAGCGAGCTTGTAGCCCCGGTTCCAGTTCTTCGCAGGTTGGCGATGGTGTTACTTTTTGTAACATTCACTGCATCAACTTTTCTTCAACTGAAGTCAATATGCAAACACAATGTTACTAAAATAACTGGCAGGCAGAGAAGCTGAGCGTTCTGAGTCGGGAATTTAAATGGGAAGACCTGGGCTCTAATCCTCAACTCGGAGTACTGAATGGATTTGTCCCCGGTGATCCCAGGAGTTATTCACCACACTTTGCAAATAACCAACTGGGTTACCTCCTAACAGTTTTGATTCTTCAGGGGGAGGGAATTTTAAAAGACAATTAAAAGGGCCTTCCGGGTAGTTGTCATTAACCATTTAATGGCTTCTTCCATTGCATACGTTGCATCTTCCCATAGGCACTATGTATTTTTATTTTACCAACCTCGTAAGAATTTGATGCAACGTCAACGAAAAGAAGCGAGAGGCAGCGTGGCTGGCGCAAATGGTAACTTGCTGGCACAGTTTGCAATATCGCTGGCGCAGTTGATAAGATCGCTGCCTTACAACCGTGAGTTTCCCGGATTCAATCACAGATGTTCCAGCCCTGAGTGGGAGTCAAAGATAGTGCCCCTCCCTTGACTTACTGCAAAACATAGTATAGTAAGCAAGGTTTTGCGAAATCAATACAGAAGTTAATGTTTTCATACTAGTAATCTTGGACGCGCTTTCTTTTTGCTTAGAGACTGATAAATGACAAAATATACGTTAGCTACGGTAGATGATTAAGTCATCACCAAAGATAGAATATATCTCGTATGAGACAGGGGTAGTCTTGAGGTATTCAGCAGGCGCACAATAACGAAATAGTTAATTTGGTGAAATGTTATGATCGTTCAATTTATTTTCTATCAAGGCTAATTCAAAAACCATGTATTACTATAATATAGAAATGTTCTAACTCAAATTTCATTTTACAGCAAAAACTATTCAAATATTTGACTTTATATGAAGAAACGATATTTGTGTTTATGTGAGCAATTCAAGTAAATGACTGAAGACATATTAAAAATAAATTCACCTTCGCTGACACTTGGTAGTTTCCAACACGTACTGCATGGTTTGTAGTTAAACGTATATCGACCATCTACCCAGTCCTGTACAAGAACAGCCTTAGGATTGAGGTTGTTCGGTTCAGGTTTAAACCATGCTGATTCCTTGAATTCTGCGAAACAGCTGCAATGCTTTCATCAAACTGCCAATGTTGAAGCCGTTTGGAGCATTTACGCCACTTTTAAGAAATCAAAACAAAGAAAACATCACAGCAACCGACCCTTTATTTGTTAGAGAAAAAGATTTTTTTTTATTAGAAATTAATTTTTATGCTAAAAATATAATAAAAAAAGCTTTAAGTCCTGTTGCGCCATAAACATCAAACAATTATAGAATATTTCTCTATCATCAACAGATCGCTTTCGCTCTATTGTCCATCCATACGAGCCCCGCATCACCACGTCGCAGGTCAAATATATTTTGATTGTTGTATGGCTAATGGCAGCCTCTGTTGGTTTTCCTTTGCTTGCTGTCATGGAAACCCAATATCAGGGCGAACAAATTGTTTGTCAAGAGATGGGATGGCCAAGTGATAGTTATCGCAAAGCATACTCTGTGATAACATTTGCCATGACATACGCGATACCCTTACCGCTTGTCTCGTTGTGGTATGTTATCATAGTTGTAAAGCTAAGACAATCTGCCAAAGATACTGATGACAACGAAGGTTTCAGAGTTGCTCAAGCCAAGGGAAAAGTTGTGCGCATGCTCATTGCTGTTGTAGCTTGCTATGCTCTCTGCTTTCTACCGTTCTACGTCACGCACCTGTGGTGGGAGTTTGGAAATGGAAGTTCATTTCGGTAAGTAGTACGGAAAAATAAATATAAAAATAATTCAAGTTACATATCTACTAAACTAACTAGTATTTGAGAGTATCCTTTAGCCAGAATCTTTAACACACACAACACAGCTAAAACCTCAAGTATGAGACGGCAGTTTGTGATCAACAGAACGTGTTGTATTTGACTCAGGGATCGCCGAACACAAAACCAGTCAGTTGGGTATAGATGTAATACCCACCGTAAATCAGTAATACAAATTAAAAGTAAATGTAATAGTAGGTACTTTTCTTATTATATGCTTTACGGCAAGAAACAATAACGTTAAAAAGTAAAAGTAAGTCGTTGTGGCAGAAGGGATTTCGATTATACCAGGTATATGGTGAAGTCAACGGTTACAAGACATCTTGAGAATAGACGCATCTTACGTATTTAGTTGTACGTGGAGCGGCCAAACTCATCAGATGACAAAAAAGCATCTTAGGTAAGGACAACGTCACAGGTCTTTTGTTTCTAAAAATAGGGAAATGGTGCTGGAACTCTTTTTAGTTTGAGTGTTTAGGGTTGAACTTTTTTGGTTGGTTGAAAAGACTAAATTTCACACAATTTGAAAGTTGACGTCACTAGTCACTTAACTTGTTTGAAATTGTAATTCTTAGGTTAAACCAAAAGTATTTTCAATTTGTCAGTTTTCAAGAATGAGGATAACCGATATATAAGTTAGCCGTTATTCATTACGGATCCCTATCTTGTGTTAGCGAATTAACTTCTATGGCAGCAAAACAATAAGTTCAAAAATTCATAGCGCCAGGTATTTCTTTGTCTTTTGCAGCTATATATGGGTAATGCTGTCATGGTCTCAAGTGCTCTTGTATTCCAACAGCGCGGTGAATCCAATTCTCTACTCCTTTCTTAGTATACATTTTCGTCGTGGGTTAAAGCAAGTTTTCTGTTGTCACCAAAACTGCTGCAGCACTACAACAAGAAGTGGCAGGTTTTTATCTTTGACTTATACTTATGATCGTTACTCGAAAACTTTGGTCTGTGAAACAGTTGTGTAGAGTACATGGAGCTAGTTAGGTTGGGAATGTAGGGTAAAGAAGACGTAATTGTAAAAAGCAAAGGTGCCATGAGAATTATAGACTACATATCTGAATATTAGTGTAACAAATACTTCTTGTGAGTACTTACAATTCACAACTTGGTGCTTTTGATCCAAAATTTTTGGTTTATCTTCTGAACCGTCGCCAGGCCTTCTCAATTCTGAATATTAGTACTGGAGAGATGGGACTAAGAAAATGATTTATAAACCGTAAGCTTCGTAGTTTGATTCGCGTAACTTAAAAGTCATAGTTAATTGTGCACGCCTTACAGTATAAAACGTTACGGCCGGGGAAATGGGCCTTACGTGGACCAGCTATTAAGAACACTCCTGGTCTTTTATAAGTGTTTAATCCCACAGGGGAAGATTAAAATTTAGAGCAAATTTAGTGAACTGGTTCTTATTTTATCAAATAGCAGATGCATAACTTTGAAAAGACACAAACAAAGGTTACCATAAGGCAATTTACAGGCGCGTAGCGTGGTCATTTTTTCAAGTACACACAAGTACATATCGATATGGTATAGCTTTTGTTTTAGTTTTTAGAATTTAATCAAAGTGGTGTTTTTATCACGAAGTCTTATCCGTATAAGTAAGATGTTAAAAATAGAAACAGGGATTACCCCGTTATCCAATATGTTTAACCTCATCAGTCTTTGACGCATTCTTTTGTTATAGCTTTTACATGTTAAAATGGTTGGCGCAGTTGGTAACTGATATCGGCCTTCCGATCACAATTTCGCCAGTTCGATCAACGGCTCTGTTGAGGTTTCAAAATTTGTGCAACCTTCTTTTTCGCCTAAGCTAACTCAGCTTTCCATCCTTCCGGGGTAGGTAAATGAGTACCAGCGTTTGCTGGGAGCTAACCTGCGATGGATTAGTTTCCCGTCCAGGGGGAGTCTTAACACTACAGAAACCGGAGATAAGCGCCGGCTCGATGGGCCACATGGCTCTTAAAGGATTTAGCTATGCAACTTAACAATGTATTTATGGAGGAAGAAAAGTGCATTTCTAACTAGTAGATAACTTTTGAAAATGGACCTCAAGTTGCCGAATGCGTCAATGACACCAAAAATCAAAGAACCATTTTCCTTTAAAACTGCCTCTGGTTTGATTCTTTTATTCATCTATAGAAACTATCACCCACCTTATTTGTAGAGTCTAAGCCATCATAAGTTCGGTTACTAAAAACAGCAAAACAATCTGAGAATTCCTCGAAGATTTCAATAACTTGGTGGCTTAACATTTTCCCTTTTATACCGCCGAGTTCAACCTTTTCCAGTTTGCTGAACTCCATTGCAGTGCTGAACAGATCCTAAAAATGCAAATTAAAAAAAATTATTTCAAGTGTGAAATCATCTAACTTGTGAGATGGATACAATCTCGAAGTGTTTGATGTTGGAGTTAAATTACATCAAGGATCAGTCCTCTCCTGCAAACGTTATGAATGTTTTGAAAGAAAACTGTAGAGAGTTCGATGATTTGGAGGATTAGTAAAGAGCATAGAAGAAGTAAGTGAGAGAAAAGTATTTATAATAAAGAAAAACTGGACAACATAAAGGTAAAGGTAGGAGTGATGGTTGAGGCGGCAGAGTTTCCGTTCCGTTTGCAATTTTTGGTGTACCTGTAACATTGAGATCAAATGCAACAAAATACAAGATACATGCAGTTGCGTTTGTATAAACATAATTAATGAAAGGATTGCATCAGTTTTCGTATAACTTCATGTACAATAAAGTATATTACAAGTGGCAATTGGCAAAAATTAATTAATGATGACGATTAACAATAATTCTGCAACTTAGGGAAAGTGAATTCTTAGAACAATCTGTATGCAAGTGGTGACATCGAACTTGCTGTAACAACAACTTACATAAAAAGGGCATGAAAAAAGTTTAATGAGCTAAAAGGTATCCTGTGTTGGGAACGATCAATTCTGAAGATGAAAGGTAGGATTTTTTCAACGTGTGTGCATGAGGCCTATAATTGTATAAGGTGCTGTGGTTGTTCAGCTGAATGAAGACTGAATTTGGAATAATTATGGGGAAGAAAAAATGTGCTGAAAAGAAAATGTGAGAAAAAAAAAGAATACCGTTGATGGAATAGGCAGACATAAATAGATGGAGTTGGCTGAAATGAAGGCAGGAATTGGATTTGAGATGTTATGGTCGAATTCCAAGAGAGTACATTAAGGGTATCAAAAAAGAGATCAACATTGATGCTAAAGAAAGAAGGGAAAGAGTAAAACCACTAGTGAGATGGAAATAGAAAACTGAGATGAAAAACAAAGTCTCAACATTGGATTGAAAGACGAAGATAGAGAGGAGCACAGAAAATGGAGATATATAGAACAGTATTAACCAGAACTCGGTAACCCAAATAACATGAACGAACAGATAGAGCATGATTGACTACCGGAGTGATTGATTGATTACTGTGTGTCAGCAAGTACTGATGCAATGCATGTTTAGACAACAAAAGGTTCTATGATCGTTACCATAAGAAGTGAAAGAAACTGATTTTTTTCAGGACTGGCAATCATGAGAAAAAACTTTCTTTGACAAAATGCTGAAGTGTCTGTTTGTTCTACTTGTTACAGCATTTATCATAATGACTTAATTTGTGCAAATACAAACTTAAGTTGTATATGGTGAAGAAATGTTTATGTCATCTCATACAAACGGCCAATTTTTCCTTCATTATTTGAGTATTATTGTAAACAATTAGGAAAGAAAGAGTTATGTCAAGCTGCATGACTAACTGGTGAGAAAAACGCTTGTGAATACATGTGTATTCTTAAAACAATGTTGATCAAAGCTGAAACTGGTAAACCGGTCATGTTTATGAAAAGCCTAATTTAAACATACCTCAATAATCTGAAGTCTTTCAATAAACTTGTCAAGTCTCGTAAAAATTAAGTTGCTGGCAAACTCCCACGGTTTCACTTCCTGGTCGTCTTTGAAAAATTTAGAAATATTTTTCCTGTCCTCTTCAAACTGGCTCCTGAAGGACTGACAAACTTGAAGTGAAATCTTGGTTTTCTCTAGCATCTCCTCTGGCTCTCCTTTAAAGATTTCAGATGGGTCAAGGTAGTTTCTTGCCTGTGAATAAAATTAGAAAACAAATCTTAAAACGCCTTTTCATCTTCCAGGAATCTTTAAAAGATTCTGCAGTCCTTTATGAAGGTGTTTATGTAAGTCTTCTGAGCTAGAGCACACTAGTAGAGAAAAAAATTAAAAGAAATGATAACAAGAGCCAAAAGTTTGATTCATAATGTTATCACCCGTTATTATTTACCACTGTCACTAACCATTACCATAATCATCACTGCTATATACTGTATAATCAATAATCACCATCATCACCATCATCACCATCATCATCACCATCATCATCACCATCATCACCATCATCATCACCATCATCATCACCATCATCATCACCA
>JANCMA020141562.1:0-14244 GCA_024336925.2 Zoanthus solanderi
CCCGCAACCCTCGGACACATTTTTTTCTCCTTAAAAAGGCTTAGAAAAGTGAGGAAAAAAAGTTATTTTTGCTGGACACATTGTTTTGATAAGCAAATATGTTTCATCGTTATCTCAAGGAAAATGAAAATGTAAGTTCAAGCCGAACTTATTGTATCTAACATATGTGCAGCACAGTACACAGACAAACGACCCAGTCTCTGAGTAGTGTTTTAATTTATTATTGAGATTGTTTTACGGGTAAATAAAAGTGTTTCTAAATATGCTTTGATGATCATTTTCCATCACAGACTTTTTTTACTCATTACTTTTATAATCGAGTAGACTTTGCGAGCCTTTACGGCCGTTGGGGGGGGGGGTGCGTGCACTCCCGGCGCACCCCCCTACCCTACCCTCCCATTTTGCGTACGGGCCTGTTTTGCTCGTTACGGCTGTTTTGCCTGTTTTACTCGTTTCGTTTTGTTCGTTTCGTTTTGTTGTTTTGGGTTTTAGTACATGCCCTTTTATAAAAACTACATTTCACAAAGGGTCACAATGCAACCCTCTCCCGCTGAAAATGTTACAAAAATATGTTAACACATTACGTAAAGAAAAATAATCAGCTCGTGAAGAGCGAGCCCGAATGTTTTTTATTCACGATAAAGTTTCTTGGCACCAAAACTCAACTTACTTGACTTCATGCACAAATAAAGATGTTTAGAGCGACATGTCCGATCGTCCCAAAGTCCATCCATTTTCATAATAACGCAACTTTGAATGGTGTTACTTTTTACTGGTGCGCCTTGTGCCCAGTTTTGATAGTTCGCTTCTCTCCCATTACTCCATGTAAACTGACCTTCTACTGCTTTATCGTTCAAGCCAATCCAAACTGGTTTCTAAAATAGCGTTTAGAAACATTTAGAAAATATAGGCAACGAACATAACAGGTTGTTTTTTTGGGGGGTTTGTAATTGATTTATTAAGATGATACTAGAAAGACTAAAGAAAAACTAATAAAAGAAGTGCTATCGTTAATACTATTATGGGATTGGAAACTGTAATGATAAATGTCAATGAAACCAGTATTAACAAAAAGATGAAAAAGGAGAAGCCTGAGAGAAGAAACTCAGACGCAATAATTGTTTTGCACCACGTAGTGGCATTGATTATTCACTCCGTTCAACCGTTGGTTTTAAATGCCGTATTCTGGCAGCTTTTTATCCTTTGGTACCTATTTCAGCTGGTAAAGTGATTTTAAGAATTATGAACAACATTGGCAGCATAATCGTTTAGATTATGGTGGCGTAGAGAATAGCGGTAGAAGCCGTTATGTTTTTAAAAACAAAGGCAGTAATTCAAATTTAAATGATAACAACAGAAATAATAATTTTCTTTTAAACATGATCTTAATGAAAAGAAGTTTCTATTTTCTATTTAATTTATTTACCACCTCTCCAAAGCATAAACTGAAACAAAAACTTCATTGAACTCAACAATACATTTATGCGCAACACCGCTGTCCCTAAGTTACAGCGACCCTAGAAACAGAATTGAACACAAGCGCGTAGGCTGGTTTGTGTGAAGTGCGCTAAACTATCTCTACGGATTAGTTCGGATTAAAACGGATTGAAAACTGTATAAACGTTTAATCATACCACACTAATTTGCATTTTTCCGAATTACACAGGTAGCCCAGACACAAGTTAATATAAAGACACTACAGTCCTTCCCTTTTTGGAAGAATAACTGTATACTTATGTCAAACTAAAAAAAAAAAGCTAAATAAACATCAACAAATCCAAAATTTTTGTTATAATGTTTAAAGTAAGTTGATTAAAAGTTCAAAGTTCTCAAAACTTGTAACTTAGCTTTCTTTATAATGCTGAGTGTCCTTAAATCTATTTACTTATAGAATTCAATGTCTTTAAATCTTTTTGGTATTCTCTTCCGCCTTGTAGGTCTAGTAGAATTTCCACCTTCCTGCATAACCACCGCACCGTTGTTAGGCTTGCTCTGAATATCAAGATGTGTCACCCGCTTAGATGATTTCTCATGTGGAATATATACTTCACTGGCTGAGTTTGCGCCGTTGCTTCATCAAAGTTTACTTTTTTTCTCTTGTTGTCATCTCTAGGTGACTTTGGCTTGCGGAAAATCTTGGAGATGCGACGAGTTCCTTCCGTACTGGGAACCAATTGGCGATTGAACTGTATCACTGCTACCTGCTTTTGACACGACACGATGTGGCTATGGGTTGAAAGTTGATGTCATCTTACTCAGTGATCTTTGCTTTAGCAAGACCAAAATCTCCTTCTTTAATATCACTTTCCTTTGCTTGACGTTTATTGTCGACGTACATCTTTTCTTTCGCCTTTGCTTCAATGTCTCAGTCTTTGACTTCTAGATCCTCTGTCATATACTCTACAATTCCAGGTAAACAGGTTCGTAGCTTGAGACCAAACATGGTCCTGCAAGTAGGCTCCTATTTCCTCTTTCCAGTCTTTCTTCTTAATCTGAGCAATTCTGAACATCCGCTTAAGACTTGTAATTTTCTTGTCGGTCGTTGTTGACTTCATAACTTGTATCTCAATATAGCGACTATAATAGTCAACAACTGCAAATACATGATCTCCTGATGGCAAGGATGGTGTCATGAGATCTGTTGCTAGATGCCATGGATCAGAAGAAGTGGGGGCTCCAACAACTTGGCAAGGGTGACTTTTCTTGCATACCTCCTCTGCTCCTTTGTCGAGTACTTGCCACCACACTTTTGTTCGTAAGCGACGTTTCATGTAATTATACCGGGATGCCCTTCGTGAGCTATCTGAAGTAATTTCTCTCTAAGACTGTCAGGGATTATGTTTCTCGTTTCTCTCAGTATAAGCTTCCCAATAACTGATACTTCACTTTTTACTAATAGATATATATATCTTGTGATATAAATTGTTCCATTTTTTTCTCTGTAACACTTTCTCAGATTAGACAACTCTTCGTTATCAGCGGATGCTTCCTCTATCTCTCTAGTTGACATAGCTCTGGGTGTAACACTCTCGGCAACATAGTGTACATATTCATCAGTGTTCACAATTGCCTCAAATGCTTTAGAAATCAGTCGTGGAAGAGAACCAGCAATGTTAGTCTTTCCAGGAGTGTTTTTTACAACAAAACTATAGGGCTACTCTTGCACTAGCATTAGACTTGTTGGAGTAAATTAACTCTAAAGGTTTATGATCCGTCAAAAGTTAAAGAACGGAATATATGGAACCGTCAAATATGAAAAACATATGAACCGTAAAACGGTTCCATATATACATATGGAACCGTTCACAGGCCCAAACAAGAGCACAGGCTTCCTTTTCTGTTTGTGAATACAGCCTTTCAACATCTGACAGATTTTACTAGCATAACAAATAACTCTAGACTCACCATTTTGCGTTTGCACGAGTACGACTCCGAGGCCAAAAGGCTGGCATCTGCGATGATTGCGGTTTTTGCCTTGAGATCAAAGTATCCTAGTGTTTTAGCATTTGTAAGTTTCTCTTTCAGTTTTTTAAAAGAGTGTTCCTGTTAATATTTCAAGACAAATGATTCTTTCTGTCTTGTTAGTTTTATTTCAGCAACTGTAGCCAGTTCAGAGATAAGCTTCCCGCAATAATTCACGGGTCCCAGAAAAGTTCTGACCTCTGATACTGACTCTGGTCTCCTTGCGTGGACAACTGCTTCAACTTTGGCTTTCGTTGGCCCGGTCCCCAGTGAAGAGAGTAGATGTCCCATGAAATCCAACTCCGACATGTGAAATTTGCATTTATCTTTGCTGAGGGTTATATCTTTGTTGAGACGCTAATTGTGCTCTTCTCTTGTAGGTCCATGGATAGCAATATCATCATAAAGGTTTTTTGCTCCTTGAAAGCTTTGCAGAACTTGCTGTATGACTCTGGTATAACTTCGGGCGCACAACTTATTCCAAACATTAAGCGTTTGTAGTGATAAAGTCCTTGATATGTTACAAATGTCGTGATACTTCGTGATTCTTCTTTCAATTCAATCTGATGAAAAGCTCATTTCACATCTAATCTGCTAACGGTGCTCTGGTTTAAGTCCTGTAATACTTCGTCAACTGTAGGTAATGTTCGGATGATTTCTATGATGACAGCTTCGTTAGGGTTGTATCATGTCCACACATAGTCTGATGTCATTCTTCTTTGGCACAATCACAATTGGTGACACCCATGGTGTTGGTCTCTCGGCTTTTTCAATTACGTCTATCTTCTCCAACTCTTAAAGCTTGTCTGACAAGTTAGCTCTCTGACTGAAAGGTATACGTCGTTGTTGCTGTGCTACTGGGTTGACACTCTTGCTTATGTGTTATCTCAAGCTGAAAATCTTTCAGTTTGCCAGTTCCTTGAAATCATTTCTCATATGTCTTGAATAACTTGTAACAAGTGCCTTTCTTTCCTATTTACAGTGTTGACAAGGTAGCAGGCCGGATCAGTAATATAACAAAAGAAAATTCTTCGCCGTTAGCTTTCTCAACGAATTAGCTCTGTGCTAACTTCCTTTGGGTTTATGATCATTGTGTTTCTTCTTGCTTCTGCAGCATTTTGCAAAATGGCCAATTTCAATTTAGCGCATTTTTTTCCTCTTACGGGGCATTTTTGTCTGAACTCAGATGTCCAAAATTATCACAACTGTAGCATTTCTTTTTTGTTGTTGTTTGAGGTTTGATTTTGGTGTTGCTTGGGCTTTATCACGCTTATACAGGACTCTCTTAACTTCATGAGTGGTGTTTGAGCTAACAGTACTCTTGGCTTGCGCTGTGTTCTAGTTGATTCATCGCGACAGTTAAAACTTCTTGCCTTCTCTTGTCTTGAAGATCCATTCCTCCACAGTGTAAAAGTAACGCTTTTATTTGCTTGGGTTTTGTCACTCCTTTTTCCTCCACAAAAAATTCAAACTCTCGCCGCCATTTTTTCCAACGTGCTTCAACCGATCTTGGCTCTCCTTTGCAGTCAAATGGTGTAATCCCTCCAAGATCCGTGTGAATCGATGTAGCCATGATGTGTGTACGATATCCTTGCCCCCAAAATGAACTATCTCTACGATTTAGTTCGGATTAAAACGGAATGAAAACTGTATAAACGTTTCATCATACCACACTAACATTTTTCCGAAGTACACAGGTAGCTCAAACAAAAGTTAATATTAAGTCACTTCATGCGCTAAATCCTATAAAAACTTGTAATAGTAACATTATATTGATAAGTACAAGAATAATAATGATGATAACATACCCTTTTCAAGCATGACGACAACAAGGTTTAGCAAACAATATTTAACTATTTCATCAATTTAAATTCTGGGCTGTTTATTCCATTTAATCTTGAGAAAAAAACTGACTATAGGTCATTATCTGATAAGGCTCTAGGCTGTAGGCTTCTGTTGTAGTCTGCACGGTGCCAAAAGGTCTAATTTTCAAGCCCAAT
The DNA here is from genome assembly GCA_024336925.2 of Zoanthus solanderi. Classification (NCBI taxonomy): domain Eukaryota; kingdom Metazoa; phylum Cnidaria; class Anthozoa; order Zoantharia; family Zoanthidae; genus Zoanthus; species Zoanthus solanderi. The sequence continues at coordinate 5,463 of JANCMA020141562.1, forward strand.
TGAACTAGTTAAACAAAATGTCAATAATAAAGCTTATACGAACACCTGAGTTGAATATGTCAATTTATAGTTTCGGAAAGACACGCGCTTTTTGTGCTACTGGTACCAGATATCAGAATGTTTGTTCAGCCAGCGATACTAAAATCCACAGTACTCCTTTGTTAGTAGGCAAACTGCATTAAATAGGAAATACACACTTTCTTGTTTGTAGTTTAAGGAACGAAGTTCAATTAGCCTCATATCGAAGTTGGGTCACTTGGGAATCGGCCTGTGATATTGTTACCCGATAGTCTTTAATCGGATCTATTTCTGCCACTGCTTTATGTGTAACTCACTTTCTTATCGAACATTTAACTTATTTTACAACTTACTTACAAAATCGCAATATCCAAAAATCACAAATTTGAATTTAATCCATCTCATTTTCCTCCACTTTTCTTGATAAAAAATTTCGTAGAGATTTTAGAATTTTTTTCTGCTCACTGAAAAGCTTCAAGTTACCTTAAATGAGCTAACGATAATGGAGTTTTCCTCTTCTGAAATAACAGACGCTAGATCTGAATCATGTTCTCGGCACGACATCAGAGCTTCGTTCCAGGTTCTCGTTTTTGCGAAGATTCGATAACACTGTCCATTAAGTTCCGTCCAACCAATATCACAAATATCTTAAAACAAAAATATACAAATCAATGCAGTAACATATAGATAAAATAAAAGTGTAACCAGATTTTAAAAGAATATTCATATAAAAACATATAGACAGTTTGAAAAAAAAAAATAACTAAACTTAAAGCTAAGCTTTAGCCCAACCGTTACTCGTAGATTTCAAGCTAGACCTCACTAAATTCATGAATTTAACCCTAACATCTTTTAGATCTAAAAGTAGACCTCCGGCACCATGTGCACACTATATTAATCTCCTAGATGTAAAGTAAACCTCGTCACAACATTGACGTTAACTCTAACCTCATCTAGATCTAAAACTAACCTTACTCCAATCTTGATTTTTAACCTTAATTCAAATAAGTTTCTTGAAATATGGAATTAATTTGGTTTAGTCAACCAATTACCTGCGTTAACGGCAAAGACTTTCACCTCGCACAAAGTTAGGTATATATCTTTTCCTGTTAACTGTATTGTAACACTTTGCCCGTCTAGCGGCTGAGGACAATAAAAAGTGCCACTTCTTTTTCCAGCCAGCGATACATTAGTGACGCAAACATCATTGTGTACTGAGTTTTCCCCTGTAAATAAAAACAAGTACAGAAGCTTTGAAAAGTATTGGATAAAATGAATATTTCATTTTTGCTCCAAGTGATCTTACCAACTGTAATCTTCATATTTGATAAACGTTCACTGTTTGCATCAACTCGATTGTATACAACGACATTTGTAACTGATACACGACGACCCAGACGAACTGTCCACCATGGATTGACTTCCTTATCCGTATGTGAACAAGAAAAGGACGAAAAACCATCATTGGTTACACCGTCGACCGCTTTAGCTGCGTTTCCTTGAAACGCAGTTGTGGACTGTGTAGCTACTTTCCCTTCAGCAACCTCTGTGGGTGCATCTGGTAAAACAAAAAATAACGGCAATGATGATGGTTATGGTGATTGTATTGATAATGTAGAGGTTATAATAATGTTGGTGGTAGCGATAATGATTATGATAGTGGTGATGGTACTTTTGATGTCAAAAATGGAGTTCTCCATTGTAATGAAACATTGCAGGATTCACAATTTAAACAGTATTCCTATCCTTAAATGAACGATCTAATAGTGTGTCACTTGAAATTTCGTGAAGATTCAATTTATATTTATCGATAAAACGGGAGAGATAACTCTTAAGACTGCTATAGGTCACGCGAAAAGAGCAATGTGGGATAATACATGCAAGCTCAAAATGTGTTGAAACAGGCAGCCATAAAAAAAACTAAATTCGCTGACAGCGACCACGTGGATATTTCTTGTGTCATTTTAAAGCAGCTTCTGAAACACGAAGGATCTTATGTAGCAAGCTGAGTAGTATAGAGTGGTATAGCGGTTGCAGTTACAAAAAGAAGTACAATATGTACAACTTCTTAAAAGTATTTTTGTTTTGGATCTTCAGAAGAAACGTTTTTCTGCTGTGCTTTATTATTTTTTTAATCTGACTAGAATGGTCAATATCATTTGTTTGCAGATAAGTGTTGAAGCAGTTTACTGTTTATTAAAAAGAGTTCGATGTTTGGATGCATATGGTAGATTTTTGACTGGTCATAAAATGTTTCAGAAGAATTCAGGTTAACGTTGTTAATGCATTGGCAAACAAGTAACTGTTGCTAGCTCTCATAGAAAACTACGTGATAGGTCATACTTAGTTTAATGAGACGAAACCAACTGTAGAATTGCACACAATTTAGGCATCCTGCTGATGAACAGTAACTGTTTTGCTATTTTTCTCAGCAACATTCTAGTTATGTCTGTTCAGATATCTATTAGCATTAGAGTTTTTCATTTGACCATCAAGTCCTAACTTACAAGTTAGCGGATCGATATCCTAGTTTTAAATTCAATTTTCAAGTTTCAATTTGACCATTTAAGTTTTTGATTTACAGATCAATGTTATGATTCGCCAAAAATTAATAAATTCAACAATGAAGCTTAATCATTTTCTGTACACTTCTTCCATATTTATGTGAGGCAGGTTTTAATTAATGAACTACATGCATCGATGACTTGAGCTTGCATGCGAAAACCGCTGTAAAGAGATCTAACTCGGGCACAAAAATGAGTTTTCCGTGTTTGCGGTACCATGAGTCTAGACCCGCAATTGAGTTTAGCTCAATAAAAGCAAGATGTTTTTCTTTATGGTTTTTAAGTTTTTCCTTGATCATTTCTGGCAGATCAAATTACTACAAAACAACGATAACTTTCAAAGACTAGCAAAATAACGCAATTCATTTTCAAGTGTTAATAAACACCTCTCATTTCGAAAATTTCCTCGATTTGTTAATATCAGCTCGTTAAACTAAATACATAGAAAGTTTAGTATAACAATTCCTATGTATTCTTGAGACGCTACCTACCATTGCCATTGAAAATCGACCTTGGATATATGGTGAACTAATTACATTGTGAGTAAGCGTCGGTCAAAAGGATCTCCATCCATTTGTGCTCAAGCCAAGCCAAGTCAAGTCAAGAGCTCGTGTCAAGTCACGTCAACCGATATAGATGGATAAGACAATCAAGACCAGAAGCACAGTTATAAGAGCTAAATAGGAAGCTACAAATAGAATAAGTTTGGAAGACCAAGCAACAAACCATAATCAAGAACTCAATTTCGGTGACGAGAAATCCAAGAAGTACAGATATACTGATACAGGGTTACGTCAATGCTGTAAATTCTGGAATATCCACACACGCCAAATCCAAAGCCTCAAAAATAAATTAGATGAGCTGAGAACTCTGATTGCTACTTTCAATTCCCTCCGAAACTCAGCGAATCGGAACGAAGGACTGTATGCAAATTCGCCTTGTAAAGAATAACGACGCGCTCATGAAGGCGGTGGAAGCATTGAGCAATGAAATCCTTAGGGGTATTAATTCAGAAAATGAAACCGCTGAAGTAATCAACTTGTCAACACTACAAACTTTACATCAACTTGGCAGAACTAACCAAGGAAAATTCGCCGAAAAAAAAACGGAAAGGGAAAAAGGCTGCTCGTACTGAACTTACCGTAAGCTTGAACGTGAATCAACCGAAGATCTCAAATTCGACCTCTGAAGAATTGATTCACAATACCCATAAAAACCCTGCGTTAGGCACAAGCAAGAAAGTTGTTGCTGTCGCTGGCGACTCGCTAGTAAAGAACGTTGGAGCTAAGACGAATTCAAGTGCCCCGTCTCACCACTATGTTGTCAAGCCCCTTTCCACGGAGCAACAATCAGCGACATGGAAGCTAGACTTTGTAAAGCCCCTGGTGAGTTGCTCACCCAGCAAAATAATCCTACACGTTGGAACTCAACACCAAAGATCATTGTGGGCTCTATTATAAACCTTGTCACTCAAATCGAAAAAAAATTCCCCGAGTACACTTGCAGGCGTTCCAGCTTTATTGGTGAGGACCGATATAAAGAGCTCTCAGCAAAGGTGGATGCTGTAAATAATTTACTCAGAGCCTATTGTATCCATAATGGTACCTTCTTAAATGATGGCAATATCAATGCTACTCATCTTAACTCTAGAGGCCTACACTTGCACAAACAGGGAAATATTACTGAGCTGCTGCAGTTTCAAGTTCTTTTTAAAGTTGATAAAGTTTAAGTAATTGGATGCATCATCCATAAGCCACTCAACCAAAACTCTGACTGCACTCATTGCAGCGTTAAAGGCTTGCTTATCAAGAGTAAGAATAGGAACAACCCCTAGTCGGTATGGTCTCATTAAGGTAGGGCATGCACCCTCTTATGTCCAATAAAAAGAACAAGCTGGTTTGTGCCTGGTTTGCATATCTCTTAAACCGTTCCATCGATGTCACCAAAGCAATTTCTCAATGGAGTACATTTTTCTTGTACTGAATAAAGCAGGTGGGAGAAAGGGTTGATTCTATGAAGCAAAAAAAAAAAAAAAAAAAAAAGCCGTGATGTTCGTGAATACCGTGTTTGCAATCAAACTCAGCTCTGGCACTGGTCGGCAAACCTTCGCATGAGATCAAAATATCGACAAGGTTATGCCAGCATCCTCAATAAAATGCAAAGTCCTTCAATACTATCGCAGACTGTTCCCTGGGGACATCTAAATCTTGCAGGAACAAGAAAAGCTTCGGCTACTCCTTATCGATTCTGAGTCCAGCTTTGCACTCGCTCGAATCGAAAGAATCTTGTGAAAATGGTTTAAATTCCCAATAAGGACACATGGGACTGACTGACTGATTTTCTTCGTACAAAACAAGGAATTCTTTGTCGATATTACATCCTTCAGCATACGCGAAGCCAATATTTTTTGCATGGTCTTAAAGCTACAAGTATTCACGCCTTTTGACTGTACAGTTCCTGTAAAGTTCCTATTAATAGAACTCTGACGAAAATCGCCGGCTACTTCAGTCTCTCACTCACTCACTCACTCACTCACTCGATCACTCTTTCACTCACTCACTAACTCACTAACTCACTAACTCACTCACTAACTCACACACTCACTCTCTCACTCACTCACTCACTCACTCACTCACTCACTCTTTCACTCACTCACTCACTAACTCACTCACTCTTTCACTCACTCACTCAATCACTCACTCACTCTTTCACTCACTCACTCACTAACTCACTCAATCACTCACTCACTCACCCACTCACTCACTCACTGCTCCGGCCCCCGTAGCGGTTTAACTTCAAAATATCACCGTCTACTTCAATTATATATTATTGGCAAGCTTGTAATACCAATGGCATAATCTCTTTTTTTTTACTTTCACATTATGGTAATATAGAAGATTTTTTAGCCCGCACTCGGCTTTTACAGTATATTTTATATTACTTTATTTCAAAAAAAAAACGCAATAAAATTTCTGCAATTTTGCATGGGTAGAAGTTGGCTTTATACTACACCCATTTTTACAACAATGCGAGAATCTATTTGAAACTTTCGAAAACATGAATTTTTTACTGTACAGTTTGTCGATAGTTACAAGGTGAATAAATCCAAAATAGATATAGACATCCAGGCAGTATATTCCTATTTCTCCAAAAATCACTGCATTTTTTGATAGAAATTCCTGTTCGGCATGGTGTTTTCAGGAGTCTTCGGGTGAATTCCTGTGGTTGCTTGGATCTTTTTTGAGATTTTCTAAAAACATTGAAAGATCTTGAAGGGCTACTCCATTTAAAAAATATAGGTCCGTGTAAGACGAGTGGGTTCAACATAATTAAAAACCTATATTTTTAAGTTTTCAAAATCAAAAGATACCAAACTTTATTCAAATCATTAATTTCTGAAAATTTTCAAAGTTAAGAAAATTACTTATCTTAATCACAGTTAACTAATCACCCTCAATGACATTACGAAGTAACATGAATGATGTTTTAGGAATAGGGCTATCAAATGAATTAGCTAGAAAAAAAATACAATAATACTCGTTGTTTGTCCACCAAAAACCTTGCTTAAAAATTTGTTTCCAGTTTCTTTCGGGATCATTGTAATTCCTAAGAGAAAATATAAGCAATACTTCTGCAAAATTTTGGGTGGACAAACAAAGAGTATTATGGTATTTTTTGTACTGGCTAATTATTAATTTTTACAATATTTTTCTCTGGAGCTTGCTAGTCCTTTCCACCTATGCCTTCCCATCCTCCTATGTTTAATGTTTTTAGCCCGATGATGACTCAGTGACTTGTGATTATTAAGAGGTCAAAACAGATAGAAATAAGTTCCAAAATTATCCGTGTTCGGTCCACATTCTCCTCTGTTTTCTTTCTATATGCTCTATTTTCATTTCACAAAAAATTCAAAATAACTTATGCACCTTCCAAAACATTGAACAGAAAAACGTACCAAGTAAGTATACGTACTAGCATGGCACTTCGCATAGTTCTTGTTGAGCTGCCCCTGCAAAAGTTTACTGCGGGGGGACCATTTTGCATAACACACTAATTTGTGCATAGAACTTTCGATTTCGGTTATCAAATTATATGTAGGTCATCATGAGACATATATACATATTCAAAAGTTTTGTATTGAAAATAACAAAGATACACAGAGGTATAACATTCCAAAAATCAGAAGTTGATTAGTTACTGATGAAAAAATCAAGCTAAGAAGTTAATATGTAAACCAATATTCTCAGAAAGATCTTGTTGCTGTACATATGGGCAAAACATGCAGTAAATAAACCAATATACCAATATACGTTGGTATATGTATTTTGGATATTAGTAACACATTAATGTATGATTTCCACTATAATTATTTCAAACCAAAACACAAGTCAAAAGCACAACTATTATTCACAGATACAGACAGTTTAATGCATGAGTATAAAAAAGATGATTACAAAGATATTAAACGATATATTAAAACCAAATTTGATACTTCTAACTATCCAGAAAATCACAAAGGTATCAAACAAAGAGTAAACAAAAAGATAATTGGAATGAAAAAAGACGAACCTGCTGGTGATGAACTAGTTGAATTTGTTGGATTGAGAGCTAAGTTATATGCTTATGAAACTGATAATTCGAAAACTAGTATGATATGTAAAGGTGTTAAAAAATTGGTTGTCAAAGATATAACATTTGATCATTATATAAAGTATTTATTTGAAGGTCATATAACAATGAGAAAAATGAACGTTATCAAAAGTCAGAAACATCAAATGTATACTGAAACAATCAATAAAGTTGCATTAACAGGAGATGATGACAAAAGGGTAATAAACAGTAATAATATACATACACTTGCTAATGGTTATAAAAATATTGATGAATATATATATATTTAATTAATATAATTATACAAAAGCCAGAAAAATTGACTTGCGGATATTTCTTCTTTATTTTGCAAAGACTTCTTCAGGGCAACTGACCAAGCTATTAAAACTGTTACAAAATATACGCTAGCTGATATAAGACGCAACCATACAAAGAGCATTCGCGCCCTGAAGCACGCGCTTAACAACACAGTTCTTAATATAAACTAACTACAGCCTAAAACAAGTCCCTTCTCGGGTTACGGCAGCAAAAAAAGTCATCACTATTTAGACTAAGAGGGTGAATTGATCGAAGTCGATAGGCCGACTGGGCCTCTCTATCCCTAAGCATTGCTAAATTCCAACCCCTGATGGTCTGGTTGATTAAAATGCCTGTATATACAATCATCCTTTGCCTTATTTTCAGTAGTTAGTCTTTTATGGGCATTGAGCCTAGACTTATGATTATTAAACCTAGTCCTAAATTTAGTAATAGTTGTTCCCACATACTGCATACCACATCTGGCGCATGATAAAAGATATACAACGTGATCAGAATTACAATCCACATTAAAGTTAATTATAAAGTTTTTATAGAACCACTAGACATTTTTGCTGTAGACAAATCAATAACTATCAAAGTGACATTTTCTTCTTTGCCATCCCACCTGCTGTCTGCAATTTTTTTTACCACCCAGACACCCAGAATTTGGGTGGCACGTCACCAGCCACAAGGCAGGCTACTTTCTCTCGAGGGAGCTAAGACGAAAGGACCCTGAAAACGAGGTTGACTTGCGGTTACGTTTGGCTTAACCGTTTTTCATTGTTTAATGAACTACCCCACGTCTATCTAAAATAATCTTTATTTTTCCTTGCACATTCATGCATCCTTCAGGTCTCGTTTTCCATATGGAAAATGGACTGCACGTATACTGGCTCCCCATTGAACAACTTATCAATTTCTTCTCAATACTTTTAGAGCACTTCATAGTCTGGCCCCTGATTACCTGGCAAATCTGTTAACCCTCTATAAACCCACCCGCACCTTCCGTTCTTCAACTTCCATCAATCTGTACGTCCCAAGATCAATAACTTCTACTTATGGCGATAGATCTTTTGCGAGCGCTACGCAATAAACTGCTGCGGGTTCTATAAAATATTTTGAGACCCTAGATTCTTTTAAAACTAGAATCAAGACACACGATTTTGAAATCGCTTTTAATTTATTATGAGTTTTTGTGTAAAACCATTGAGACTATTGCATGTACTGAATGCGTTTTAAGAACTGTGTTATTATTATTGTTATTGTTATTTTTATTGTTATTATTATTA
>JANCMA020141665.1:0-14242 GCA_024336925.2 Zoanthus solanderi
TCGCACGATAAAACACATACCTATGTTTTATCGTGCGAAGGCTCCGCCGGCTAAGAAATACGTTGGGCTCTGGGGGCGAGAATGAGTCCGCACTTCCTAACCGTTGGTTACTTCTAGCATTTGATCATTATTCCAATTAGTATTCCGAAAATAGTTTCAACGATGGAGCCCAAAATAAAAGTAAGTGCCTTGCAAAGTGTAGTGCATTTTTACCCTGGTCGACTCATTAAGTTTTAAAAATGATTGAACGAGTTAAGAAAGATCTTATAGTCTAAGAAATATGGCGTTGTACATCTACAACCTTAAAGGTTTTATCCATTCACACAGTTTCTGTGGTCTTCTATCAAGTAAGAAGGGGTCCTCGAAAGGACAAGCGAGATAACCGTAGATATCACCACTCTGGGCAACCTAGGCTAAACGGATTGAAAAATTTAAAAACTGCCTTAAAATCTACAAGAATGGATCTAAAGCCGCTAAACTATACAAGTTGAAACTTTTTAAAAGCTGAAACTTGTGTGCAATGGCGCAGAGAAACAAGGTTCAGCAGGCGTTGCACCATGTAACATAGTCTGTTTTGTGAAACTTTTTCAAACTTCCGTTGCGAGACAAGTTTCACGAAAAGTGGAACCGTATTGTACTTCGGCAACAGTCGCAAGAGTTTCACCGTAAAACGCCACTTGAAACTGGTCTCTCGGTCCTGTCACGCTACGCTGCATAAACCAATCACAAAGCTGAACAAGTTTCGACCTTTCATGTTAAACGGTGCATTGCCTGCTGCAACTTGTTTCGCAGCGCCGTTGCACAAAAGTTTCAGCTAAAACATTCAGCGTGTAACAGCGGCCTTAAGCATTCACAGATAACCAGACTTAAGATTAGTCAAGTTTATTGCAAAAAAAAATAAATAAATCAGAATATATTTTCCCATACAACTTAAAATTTGTAACGTAATACTCGTGAGCCAGGGCTGCATATGCTACAAGGAGAAAGATACGTAAACTTTTTACCAGCATAAAAACGGACTGCGTACTGGAGCAAATTAAACAACAGGTTAAGCTGTGGTGGTAAGTATTCTAAAATCGCAAAGGCAACTATTCGACAAGAAAGTGCAGAAACTGTCTTGTGAAATTCGAGGATGGAAACAGAAGTTCGTGTTTAGCAATGTCTTGCAATTTTTTCGGTGAGACAACAAATGCTCGACTGATGAAAGACACTAGGGGAACCAAACTCTTGAAAGAAATAATGAAAAAGAGTAGAATTCATGTCAAAAACTGGTATTCTGTAGAATACGCTCGTCTAAATCTTTTCAATTTTTAACTGTTAGAACCGTAAAACTAAAGACCATTAATGTATGGGTGTGGTCTCAAAACTGCATTGCAAGAGTTGTGCAAGTACTTCAGTATGACTAAAGGCACTAGGTGTGGGAAGGGGGTGACAAATGCTTGTATGACTAAAGGCACTAGGTATGGGAAGGGGGGAACAAATGTTTGTATGACGAAAGGCAATAGGTGTGAGAAGGGGGGAACAAATGCTTGTATGAAGAAAGGCACTAAGTGTGGGAAGGTGGAACAAATGCTTGTATGACGAAAGGCAATAACTGTGGGAAGAGACGGGAGGGAATTGGCTGAACGCCTCTGTGAATCGTACTCCGCGAACATGTCGACTCCATAACAGCAGCGATTAGCGATTTCCAAACATGCCACTGTAACTATATCGAGGTCTTTATTACAAAGTAAGAAAAATAGTTCCTGTAGTCATTAAGTTTATTGAAGATTTGCAAAAAATTAAACCTACAGTTAATGTCATCGTTCTTTGCCTCTCGGTGATTCTCGGGTTATTAAAATCAAATAAATAGGTGATTGGGGTGAGGTTTGTAACTAATCTGTGATCATGTCACTCAGTGCAATGTGTGAAACAATCAATTTTATTTGAATACTATCGCATTTGTGTTATTGAAAAGATTTTAAAATCACGGTATATTCCTATCTCAGATGAGGACTGGTAAAGGCCAGTCGAAATATCGTATAAATGGCCCCCAATTTTCCACGTTGTTAGATCAATCACTACAAGTCTTTTTGACAAAAATATTTTATTCCTATCTCAGTATTTACCTAAAATCGGCATGGTCCAAACCTTCCTTGTTATCTCTTGATTGGATTTTTGTTCTTTAATTCAGTATTCCGCTCCTTGAGATTTCAAATCGTCAAAATTTCTTTTGAACGTTCTTTAAATTATTTAGTAAGTGAAAAAGAGTTACAATTTCTCTTGATTGATTTTAATGGCCATTGTTTTAAAATTTGGTACATCCCGAGTTTGTTTGAAGCAGAAAATAGCAATTGTTTTTAATACCCTCTTACTTAAATTGTCCACATAGAGTTAAGTTCCAAACGTATCCTTTCACGTCAGACTGTTTTTCTCAAACTCTTAAGGCAAAGGATAGGGAAAGTGCAGATTTTTTAAAAGCCGATAAACAACTGTACAAGATAAAACACTCAAACTATGTCGATACAAAACTTCAGCGCAAAATAAAACTATGGTATACAAACTCTAGATCTTTTATTTTGTAAGATACCATTCTCTTTTTCCGGAGGGCTAGAAAAATTTTTGAAGGAAGAATTTTCAGTTGATTTTAATGGAAACTTTTCAAGCTTTTACACTTAGCAGTCAGACGGAACCCCATGCATTACATAAACCTACAGCGTTTGGCAGAGTATCAGCGTTCGATTCAGAGTTAGTGGTATCTTTAACTGCACCTGCTCCCGAACATGAAGTAAATATTTTCTTTCCGACTGACTGCTCTAACACATTCGAAATGGTTCCGTTTGTATTTTCATTATCAGTCATTTTTTGCTTCTTCGATATATGGCTTAAGTCACCATTGATACAGTTTAGTGAACGTTTTACTGGAACATTAAAAGAATCATTTTGCACTTTTGTTGTCGGCTGTGAATAACTGCAACTATGCGTGCATGTTTCGAATTGACCCTTACAGTCTGCGGTCGATGCTATAACCGATTGAGAGTTTAAAAGTAACGATACTGGCTTCTCAATGCAAACTGATTCTTCACTAGAAGTTGCAATAGTAAGTTTCTCTGAAGTACCTGGTGATGACTTTACAAAGCTCACTGATGAAACTTCAGTCTTATTCAATGAACCTAACAAAGGTGATTCTTTTTTGGTCAACTCAGGATTAATCACTAGTGTTCCACAAATTGGTGATGCTGCTGAAATCTCTGCCTGCTTAAAGGATGCTGATGTAACTGGGCAGGAAACAGTAGGTGTCACACATTTTGTAGATTCTGACTGTAAGTTTAAACTTGGCGCTGTAGACGATGTAGGTGTAGGCAACGTAGTTGGAATATAAAATCTATTATTTACCGAAGTTATGACTAACTGCTTTGAGAGACTCAATTGGGATGACGTTGCTGGCGATAATACGCCCGAAGTGGAACTATCTGCCACTTTCTGGGCTGAACCTTGCTGTGATTGATTCGGCAAGAACGATGACGGTACAGAGATATTCGTTACAGGTGATGACGTTGAGACATGATGTTGAAACTGCGTTATCACTGTTGGAGCAACAAAAGCAAGCGGAACAGTTGAGGATGTGTGGAGTGGGAAGCCTTTAACTAATTGGGCAGATGTTGCTACAACTTTCGAGACTGAAGAAACTTGGACAGCGGGTTGTATGGGAGGAGGTACTGTGGCTTGAGTTGTGGTAACTGATGTTGTAGAAACAATTGAAAGATCAATGTTTGGGGCACAAAGTTGTTGAACAGGTGTGAAGTCTTTCACTGAAGGTATGGATGCTGCAATAACTCTTGGAACAGACGGGACAGCGACAGCGGGTTGTATGGGAGGAGGTAGTGTGGCTTGAGTTGTGGTAACTGATGAAGGCATGGATGCCGCAACAACTCCTGGAACAGAAGTGACAGTGACAGCAGGTTGTTCAGGTCGAGGAATGTTTGAAGTACAATGATGCATGACAGAGTTGGATAATGTGCTAAGTGGAGAGCCTTTAAAGGCTTGATTTGAAGACTTGGATGCCACGATAATCTTTGGAGAAGGGAATTGTACAGTGGGTTGAACAGTGCGGGGTCCAACTGCTTTTGGGGCAAAAATTGATGTAGAACTAAAATTTGAAGGATTGACTTTAGGAACAATAAGTTGCTGAAAAGACTTAGCACCTGTCTGACGGAGTTGCTTGGTAATTGGCACTTGTGAAGCTGTAACTGGTGTTGTATTAACAACAGCGACATCAGGCGATCTTCCATCCCGAGGCTGTTTCAGTGAAGTCGATAATAAGGAGGGTGATACTACACTCTTAGGGGAAAGAAGTCGCACAGGTGTTTGAGGAAGCCTTGAGATACTTGGTGCAATCGCTAATGTTGGAGCCATTTTTGTTGTGTTAACTGAGGATACTGTTAACGCAGCAACCATAGCTGCAGTTACTGACAACGTTGATGCGCTGGAAGACTGTGAACCTCTAATGAGCTGTCCAGATTTAGTAGTTGCTCTCTTTAATATCGCTGGCTTCCTTATAATGCTCGGATCTGTTGTTTTCGGCAATACAACTAGCGTTGCAGTGTTTGAACGCTGCGTGGAAGCTGGGAGTATCACCTTTTGGGGTGTTGACTGGATGATTGGAGACGAAATAGTTTCCGTACTTGTCGTTGGTGGTGTTAAAACCTGTTTCAACGCTGCAGACTGCCCAACAACAAACATATCAGGTTTAAGTGGGGTGTCTTTGGAATTAACTAATCTTGATGGGACAGCATCTATTACAGAACTTGTTTTTGGTTGCGATTGTAACGGTGTTTCAAAATCCAAAGGCTGTGTATACACTAAAACAGTTTTTTTCACAACTTGCGATGGCTCTGTAACTGTACTGATAGATGTGGACACAACTGGTGAGCAGGAACTCTTATTTGCAGAAGATATTCTAATAGAACAATTCGGTTTGACAATTTGTTCTTCTACACTGTGTCCACTTTCAGACGATGTAAAACCTGCTTGTGCTTGAGTTGTCGATACTGGAGAAGCCTGTAGATTTCCTGGCAATGGCGCATGTGCCACTGCTTGATTCTTTAGTTTTTGTGGCTTGATTTTCACTATACCATGTTGAATAAGCACAGCAGGAATTCGGCCTTTGGAGGAACTAGGCTCTCCTGCTAGGTCATACGAACTCGAACGTTTCATACTAGAATCACCGGAGTGCACAGTTTGCAGTTTGTTTGAGTTACTTTTAGGAGAAGACATTGTTGGAACAACAAGGGTTCTTTGAGCTGCTGCCCTGCGTTTTGTTCTTAGGGACATGCCTCCAATTGCAATACCCTCGGGAGGTTTTCCATTTGCATCATGGGTCAAAATGTCTGCAACATCTGTGTTAGTTGAACTTGAAGTTGAAAAATTAGCCAGTGCTTGTACTGCCTCAGCTGCACTGACAGACACGGTAATCTCGCCTGCTTTATCTTCGCTCTGAGAGACATCATTTTTTTGTTTCTTTGTCTTCTGGGATAAAATACCCTCGATACTTTCTTCACTCAAGGCAGGACTGCCTGGCGAGTTACTGGCGTCAGCAAGAGCTAAGCCAAGCTTGCGTTTCCATGCGGGAGGTTTTACAGTGTCTTCTGTACTATTTTCATTAACAAACTCTTCGTCGCTGGATTCTTCTTCTTCTGCATCATCTTTTTCGTCTGAACTTTCTTCACTTCCATAATCGTCTTCCCCTCCTCCCTTCTCGTTTTCTTCCTTATCCGTTTTGTCTGTTAAAACAAATAGCAATGGGTGATTTAATCACTAATGAATCAGTTCGCCACACTCAATTTTGTTATCAAACGTACAAATATTAGTTCCTATGTAATTATAAATTACTGTCATTGCGTATTCGGTTTTCTCTTTTGAAATAAACTAATTTTACAACTCCAGTATACATAGCACAAACGTGCTAGTAGCTAACTTGAAGCCACAACATTGGGCACTATGGCCATACTGGTAGCGGGTTTTCCCCTTTAAACTACCACAAAAAAGAGTGATCCTAAATGTTAGCAGCCATGGACAGCTGTTTCGGCCTTTTTAGGCCTCATCAGCATGGCAAAGCAAGCAAATAGGCTCTGGTTCCCAAAACGAACACAAGTAATGGTAAAATTTTAGAACTGAATATCTCTTCTGTAGATAAAAAGAGAATGAACAGGCAAAATAAACTAACGGGCTTTAAAGTGCAACTAAACCTTTTTCTTTTTTTGTATTAAACTATTTATCATAAAATTTTACGCATTTCTGCGAAACGTTTTTAATTTTGGTCTAATATTTATTTGTTTCGTATTACTTTGAAATTCGAGAGAGTTTCCATCATTTTGGTTTATGGCCGTGTCACTAAGGAGACTGGAAACAACCGCGAATGACGTCAATGCAAAATTAGAACGGCGTAACTTGTAACAGAAACATTGCTTTGATAGCTTTTCAATTTAAAAGATGAAAACATTCAACACAATACTTTTAAATTTTTGTTTTTAGAAAAATTTAGGATGAGAATGACGTCATTCACAGCTATTCCCAGCCTCCTTCAGTGAGCACCCATAAACCAAAATGGAGGAAATTTCTCGAATTTCAATGTATTATAGAAAAAAGAAGAGTTGACCAAGAACAAAAACGTTTTTGCAGAAGTCCTTGAAATTGTATGATAAAAAGTTTGATACAAAAACAAGAAAAAGGGTTAGTTGCACTTTAAATTCTACCATCCTGTCAGTTATTCCGCCCAGTAGTGTATCTTTAAAAAGTTTAGTATTTAGCATAATAAAATTTTAAACCTGTTTTTTCAGGCACTTCTTGTTCTTGGCTCTCCTTCATCAGTTTAATCTTAGCTTTGGTGAGAAACTTTGTAAACTTGCTTTCATATTTCTCCAGCTCTTCCCACATGGCTTTAAATGTGTCATGAAGGTCTATCTCACACCGCTTCCGTGGGACAGGGGGCTTAGATTTCCTGCCACGCTTTCTTGGTTGGGGAGGAGGTTCAGCAAATTTGTCACACAACTGTTTCAGTGTCTCAACATCATAGCATGCTGTCCTGAAATTATCGTCTATTATACCATCACAACTGTTGTCTTCACATGAAATATTTGGCGATGGCGCACCCTGGAAAAAGAAGGGAGTCTTTCTTTAATTAAAAAGAAAACATTACATCAAGTAATGATAACAGGTTTTGGTAGTAGCAGCGGCTTCTTTAAAATTTTAAATAAAAAAATTGCGACAGTATGTTTAACAATTAGAATACGAGCTCGAAATTTATATCGATTGCGATAGAAATCGAGAGGGAGTATTCCATTTGTTTTAGTTGAAATCTCTGAAGAAGAAACAAAAGAATAACAATACTTTTTTGATAAGCAATTATTGAATTTATTCAAACAACCAATGCTGATGATACACCAGTGACTATTCGTCCAGTTCAACTGTCAAATTGATTTTAGTTTTCTCTGGAATTGCGTTTTGAATAAGAGCGTTTAAATCCTCTTCCAAAACGTCTTCTGAAAAGCGGGAAACGGCCGCCATATTGAACTACTTATTTTCATCTCACAGACGCTATCTATCACCTGATAGACAGTGACAACGGTAACTAATCAGACTGCAGTATTTTCGATAGATAGTGAGTAGATTTCTACTAAAACGCATCATAAAAGTATAAAAAAAGTATAAAAATATAAAATATAAAATAGCTATAGTATAAAAGAGCTAACGTTTCAAGACGTTTCGACAGTTTCACAGCGTCAATTTCAAACAAAGACTAATAAACTGATAATAACTATGCTATAGATTCTTTAACAAACCTTATTGGAATGTTACTTAAAAATCGTGTGATATCCTAGGAACTATAAAGGAAACTCCAAAAAATTACGTGAACAATTTAGCCTTGACCGAGTCAAGTTGGGTATTAAGGCTAGGTTTCAAACCATTATGAATAACATATCATAAAGTAAGCATTCAAATTTAGATTGGCATTTCTTTAAGAGTGAAAAATTTTTTTCAGCATCTTGATAGGTACTTTTGTATTTCTTGGCAATGTTTTTGCCAACTGTAGATTATTTTGCTCTGTTATCCGCTGATCAGTGTAAGTGCAGACATGTATCGCCAACATAATCAGCTTCGCACTGATCACATTTCAATCAGTACACTATACACCGATTTCTAACAATCGCCGTTTTATGCTCTTTAGGTCGAAAAACATCCTGAATGGATAAACTCTTAAAAACTGCTTGTTCTTTGAATGGTAGCACAATTCTCACAGTCTGGGCATTGTTACTGATTGCATCATTTGCAATATTTGTACTACATATTTGGTAAATTTGAGTAAATTTACCAAATACTTAAATGACAAAGAGAGCACTACAGTATCTTTGTGAAAATCTACTAGGGAATGTCATAAAATATGCTAAACTTTATTCACAAATTTGACTTTTATCCTACTCGAACATCTTAAACTATTGAAAACTTGTTCTGTACACCTCTCAACTTTTCTGGGACAGAGTCAAAAACAAACATGCACGCTAAAAATATCCAATTAGAAATGATAGTTCGGTGATCGCGAAACTAACCAATCTCGTACAATATTTCAAATAATCACAATTGAAACCATTTGAGTACAAGTTTTTTGTGGTGAAAGCATCGATTTATTTGAAATTGTAAAACAGATAGGCAGTGAATGAAAAACAATCTCAGCTTACCTTTCTAAGTCTTGGATGCCTTTGTGTTGGTGGGGAAGCAACAGCAGATTTTGCAGGACTTTCTGATTTAATAACTTCATTGACAACCTAGAAGAAAATAATAATTATTGTTACTATACTAGATAACTATTATCAAACAGTACTAAGCGGTGTCTTCTTGTTTAAATCTACTTCAGATATGTTAAAGATCGCATTTTACAACAACTCAATGTTACCTTTTTTGTCTTTTTTAAAGAAGGCATTGGCAGGGGAGCTTGTCGATATATTCTAATATCTGTAGAGCAAAACATCGGGAAATACAGATATGACCAGTTCTCTGCATCGAAACCCAACAGAAGTTCCCTCTGGTCCGAAGCTGTTATAGTGTTCAGCTGTCCTCGAAAATCTGCATCCAGGTACTGCAAATGAACAACAACAAAAATTGTCAAATGCTGAAACATGAAACTGCACTGAAGCACAAAAAATTATTCTTTGGTATATGGTTCAATTATTTGGCCATTCTCCGGACAAACGCTTATTAAGATTAAGAGATAAAATTGAAGATGTTAAGGTATAAAAAGAATATAAAATAATATCTAATCTAAAAGAGCCAGTATTACAAAGCCAAAATTTATTTATCCAATATTCTATAAATAAACGATAGTCTAATTAAAAGTAATATGTAGGGTGCACAAAGGGGTAGGAACTTGAGGATTTCATTTTTTTTAGAGGAAGCAGTCAAAAGAAGGTTAAGATTTCCCCAAACCATTCTATAATCTAACTAAAAGCATTACTTAAATTTGTAACATCTACTGTACATAAAGTAACAGCAAAAGTTAAAAAAGTATACAATTTAATACAATTAACTTACCAGGCAGCTGTCAACTAAAGACTTCAAAATCCAAACACGTTTGGGACAAGTTAGGTCATCATAGCAAGTTTCTTCTAAAGGATTTTTTTCTCCCACAATTTCAAAGTATCTGGTATCAAGACCAAACTGCTGAGCAGCCTATGCAAACAAAACAAGAGTTTTTTAACTTCTTTGAGGAAAATAATAAGCTTCCTATATCACACTAATTACAAAATCATAATATTAATTATTATTAATACAACACAAACATAATAAATGAAGAACAGGGTAAAAAGAGTGTAGTACCTATGACTTGAATCTGAAGTGTTTTATTTCTAGGCACCAGAGACGTCAGGCATTATGCACAGGGTGCCATCCACTTAAGGTTTGTAGAGATTTGTTATTGAATTACTGACTTTCTCATTGAGGTCACCTTGGAACTGGAAAAGCTTGTTGTTCGTATAACTTAATCTAACAGTGCTGTCAGGTCTGTTTTCAAGATGCTATTGTTGTATTTCTTAATTACTGCTATACCAGTTGTCTCAAGTTTGAAGGCCTTAATGGACAGACAGAGACATACTATGACACCAAAAGGTCAAAAAGATCAATAAGGATGAATCCTTTTCATGCAGCAGATTTGTAAAGTTAAGCCATGTCACCAATACTAAATTGTTGTATGATAGAGTTTGTCTACCCGGCTAAGCTACATCATCATTATGAACATCATCAGACTATATACAGAGCAGGGTTTATTGCAAACTCTAGGAGCCACAAAAAATATCAATATTTTTCAATGTTTTTACTGCCTTCAATCAACAAACCAACATAGTAGAGTACTTGAATCATCAATGTGCCACATAATAGCCAAGTTACAGTTTGAATGATTATTTTTTAAATATTTTTAGTTATGATCTGAAAAATCATGGGCTACATATTTGTATGTTCATTGACATAACTTTTGCTTCAATAAAAACTATATTTCAAAGCTTCAGTTTTATGTTTTCTACAAATACAAGTTTGGAAACACAAAAATATGAACTAAATTTTTTTTATTTATTCAACATTGCCAAATGGTTTTGAAATTAACATGGCGACATCGGTAACATTTGCGTGGAGTCTTTGCGTGAATAAAACCAAATTTCTTATACTTCGAAAACAATGAAAAGTACGTCACGTGCACTGGTTGTGCTGGCAACCGTTTTTATGCACAAATTTACCTCACTTTGTGAAGTATTTAATGTTCAAAACATAATGACACACTTTGTCTGCCGTGAAGTCGTCATGATTGTGTATTTATTAACTCTAAATCTCTGATGAAAAAAGATTGTGATTTTTTTGAAGAGTTTATTATTTCAAGCATACCAATCAAAATAAAATATATATCGAAGTATTGTAGAACATTAATTTAATTTATAACATAGAAAATTAATTTGTACAAGGCAAACAAAGGCTTAAGAAACAAATGGGTAGGAGAATCTGACTACATTTTTTGGTGTAGTTACTGTAGCACTGACTATAGTTACACATGACAGCTGCAGCATAAAACAAACATAGTGCTACAAAAATAATTTCAAACAACTACAAAACAAGAAAGATAAGTTTGAATCAATTGCTAACCTTGAAGAATTCATCTTTTTGATGATGTTGCAAATGCTGTGAGAAACTGACAAACTCTTTCAAAAAACAAACCTAAAGAGGTAAAAAAATATTCATCACCACAGATGCTCTGGAACAGTTCAGGTGAAATATAATTAGAAGCCACTAAAATTTAACAAACATTTCACCAATATTTAGGATTCTAAGGTTACATTGTGAAATAACAGAGATACTGTACTGTATGCACCATTAACCAAAACACTGTTCAAACTAAACAGCTGCCTTAAATAGCTTTTAAATAAATTTCTGCTCAACTTTTTTTTCCTGCTTTTCCATGAAATAGAGTAAGTTGTTGTCATGCTAAAAAAAATCAACTGGTCTGGCTAAACCACAGTAGTTGTTCTACTATATAAGTTGTAAGAGTAACAGAATTTATGAATGCTAACAACCATTAACCCTTCGACTCCTAAACTAGCCAAAACTGGCCAATAAAAAATGCTCCGTTTTTCCTGAACTGGCAAAACTGGCCAACCAGAGCCCAGGCCTGTCAGTGAAAAAATTGATTTGTTAACACAACTTCGAAACTCCACATGGTTTTGGCAGACATGAAAAATATTATAGAAGATATTCATTGCTGAAATTTGAATCAGAATTTAAATAAAATTACTGTAAGTTATATTTTTAAAATGTTAAGCCTCTATTTTATGTTTTTTACAAATAAAACTTTGTAAACCCAAAAAATGAAACAAAATTTCAAAATTTTTCAATGTTACCAAATGGTTTTGAAATCAACATGGCAAGATTGATAAAAATTGTGTGAAGTGTGTGTGTAAATAAACTCAAATTTGTTATACTTTCTTTATCTTTGAATAAAAAATATTGAATTAGAATACAAACAGTAATTTTTACTCAAAATTTCTATGTGTTTAGTCTTCAGTTTTGAAGCATTTTGCTCATTAATTTTATTTTTAGCTTAGCCTTCATAGGAAAATGGCAGAAACTTATTTATAATCATTTTATAAATCTGAGTTTTCACTGAGCTATTTAGAAATGTTTTCATATGTGGCATCACATGGAAAACGTACACTAACACCTATCCGTTACAAAGGATAAAAGCATTTTCTACCCATTAACTATGCATTATAACGCTTTTTGAACCCATTAAATGTTTTTGACAACCTGTTAATTGGAAATTGAAGCTGTTTTAACGCTTTGCTCTACCCGCTGTTTATTTTTTGCAATCCATTGTAACGCTTTACACTACCTGTTATTTTTTTCCTACAATCCATTATAACGCTTAGCACTACCCACTAAATTCTTTTTTACAATCCGTTTTAACGCTTTGCACTACCTGTTATTTTAACTTTAAGGTTCTTTCAAGATTTTGAGATGCAAGATTGATGTAACAAAAAACAATAACAACTTAATTGAAGATCATAAGATTGGCATGATAGCTTTATAATTCACGATTTACGATGTGTGTACTATCACGATTGGCTAAATTTCACATTTCACCGTCAGTGAAAGATAGATATGGACGATAAAATGTTGTGGAAACGTTATAAATCCTGTTTTCATGTACCTCGAAATTGAGAACCTGTCCAACAGGCTGTCGGTTCCCTTCCTTATGAATCAGAAAACGTGACCAGAATAAACTCCCAGGAGACCACTCACAAACTAAATTATTATTTCAATTACAAGCTGTTTCATAATGTTTGATCCTTTGTTGGAGCAAAAGTGAGAGAATCAATTTAAGTATAAAATATATTTTTTTTAAATTCTTTGGTTTGAGTTCTTCCGCAAGAAAAATGCCAAGAAAAGGCAAAACAGAAAAGGCCCTTGTTCCAGATATAAATCTAGTTCCCAGAGCTTCTCATTACATCCGGGAAATTTGGAAGTTTAGCAAGCGTGAGCAAGTTTGTGAGCATTGCTTGTGGATGGATTGTGTTTTGTAAAACATGCAAGGCTTATTTTATGTAATTTAGGGAAACTTTTCAAGTTTTCTGTTTTATTTTTACAAATGCTGATTGTATCTGATTCGGAATTGCTGGTTTTACTGCTAGTTGGGACGATGAAAAAAGAATAAATCAATCGTGAGTTCGTTTGATTGCTCTTGTAGCTGTGTTGTTATTGCAGAGTTTCATTCTTTCGTGTTTATATTGTTCTGATTTAAGTATGTTGGAATATTTGTGTTACCGACTTTTTTTCTACTAAAACGTTCGGACATTTTTGTTGCCTGTCCGAGCATGTTGTATCGTTACAATGTTCAATATTATCGTGAGAACTTGTACCCGATCTTTACTTGTCTAGTATAAATTTCGGGAGAGTTGATGAGATTGATTTGCTTTTGGATTTGATTTGATTTGATTTGCTTTCAGCCGTTAAAACACTTCGACTCATACATTAAAATATTTTGCTTACCCGTTAAAACAATTAGGCTGATGCATTAAAAAAAATTTTCTCACCCGTTAAAACGCTTTGGTTTATGTGTTAAAATATTTTGTGTACCCGTTAAAACACTTTGGCCTAACCGTTAGAAATTTTTGCTACACCGTTTTAACGCTTCAAATACCGTTTTTCACCCATAATGGCCTTATTTTTGGCCATCATAATGGATAGGTGTTAGTGTATGTTTTCCCGTGTGACGCCACCTCATAGCAAATTACAAAATTAATAGATTAACATTTTGACAACTACATTTTTAAATTTCTACTGTATATATATGTTTTGATTTTGAGTTGAAACCACCCATGATGCTTCTATTTTGCTCCAAGAACAGTAAAGAGATTGTGCACGTGGCCTTCAGGAGTCAAAGGGTTAAACAATGTCAAAAAGCCACTATCTTGATTTTGGTTTACAATAATTTTTGTGGCTACTGCCTTAAAGGCAAGTAGTAACCATGTTGTTGAGCTATAAGAGTGTCCACTCAGCACGCAAAGTTATCTGGGATGTCATCTTTTCCTGGAAGCAAAATAGCAGCATTGTGTGTTTTTTCACCCAACGTAAGTATGGCGATTTTCGGCCTGTGTTTTTGAACGTGTTTTCGCCGCAAATACGGCGAAAAATTTGAGACTCATGCATATTCCAACTTCCCATTGACCCA
>JANCMA020141769.1:0-14242 GCA_024336925.2 Zoanthus solanderi
TGTACCCCTCCCGCTTATACTCCCTACATTCCAAGTCCCTAACCTCACCCCAAGCCGCTCATCAGGCTTCCCATCATCGTGGCCCAGAGTCAGGGTTGCACCTTTCTGTTTGTGGTAAGCAATTGGTCAGAAAGTAAATCAACTAAAATGACTTAAGTATCTATCTAAAGACACATTACAATCTATTTATTTTAATAGCATTATTCCTATTGCTACTTATTGCAACTTAGTTTGGGGTACTTGCTCACCCTCATTATTGAATGAAGTGGAACATATCCATGCCAGAGCAGCTCATTTATAGGCTTTCTGATGAAAATGATCAAGAAGCCTTAACTTTAGCTAGTTGGGATTCAATTAATGTCATTTATAAGAGAAAGTTACTATAATTTATGTATAAGGTATATAATTCTGAATTACCAAAGGATATTATTAAGCTTTTTGATATTACTAGTAGCCATGGATACAATTTACATAATAGTATTAAGTATAATGTCCCTTGTTTCAACTTAGACATAGGGAGAACTTCGCTAAGATACAGGGGAACTCTGTCCTGGAATTTTATTCCAGATGCCTTAAAGCAAGCTCAGAATCTTAATATATTTAAATCAATTCTTAAGAAAAATAG
Organism: Zoanthus solanderi; assembly: GCA_024336925.2. Taxonomy (NCBI): domain Eukaryota; kingdom Metazoa; phylum Cnidaria; class Anthozoa; order Zoantharia; family Zoanthidae; genus Zoanthus; species Zoanthus solanderi. Next base: position 626 of record JANCMA020141769.1, read on the forward strand.
AACTTTACTGCACAACATTGATTTCCACAAAGAATCTTGCATTATTTCTAGTAAGAATCCAGAGTATGTATATTTTAAATTATAATTAGGCTAGGAATTTTATTTATTTTATTCGTTTATCTAATTTAAGTGATTCATATATTTATACTTATAATAATTTCACTTTTTAACTATATTTTTCTTAGTTGTTTTTTTTAGATAGCTTAGCAGGTTCACATCAGCTTTCAGCTGCCTCTTGTAATTTTAACCTCCTTTATCAAATAAACTATGTATGTATGTATGTATGTATGTATGTATGTAAAATATCCTAAATAACTATTTACATATTGACACATTTGTCATAGGAATTGTTCGGCAACAATTCCAATCAGGGTAAACAATATTTCTATTCAATTCTTTCTCATTAGATGTCTTTCTTCTATCTCAAAACTGATCTGGATAATTTTACGATTCTTTCTACAGGAGTGGCGGAAGATGAAAATCCCAGAGGAGGCACTTTTAATTGGGTTTACCCTATCATACAAAAATGTCTATCTACAGTAGCATTTGTACAGTAGATCAAAGGGTTCTTAGAGCCAGTTCATTTATGTATAAATGAACAATAATATTAACCAGTCTAATAATTAAATCATAAATTTTTCCCAAATATTTTAATATTAAATTGTATTACAAAGTAAGAAAATGGCATTATAGTCAATTTTAAGTTAAAAAAATAAAAAAAGAAAAGAATTAAGAAAAACTAAAATAAAAAAGGTCAGTACTTGCCTCGAACGAGGGTGAAAACGACCAATTTAAAAATGTGCTCCCGGCCGGCCCTCCCGGCTCGATCTGTCAATGTGCAAATTTTAAGTGCCTCATTAATTTTGGCCACCCGTGTAGTAGATGCATTTCCACAAAAAACTGTTTATCCAGGTTTATACACAAAATGTCTAAAATACTAAATGAACAGTGATTGTCGCGTCAGTACTTGATTGAGTAGAATTCCAGAATTTCTTCTTGAGCATACCCACGAACCGTAAAAAGCCAGCACTTTCGAATTTCTCCGAAACATTTCCGCCCTGGTTTCTCCGAAATTCTCGTACAGTCGATCGGCTCAGCTCCTGCCTGTTTTTGAAAATGACGTTTGCCCGCCAACTAGATGTGACGTCACCTGTGACGCATGCTCCGAAGGAGGGCCAGCGCGGGTTGCGTTCCATGTATGAAGTGAATCGCAACAGATTTGTACCGAAGGAAGGAGTTTGGAAAGTGACTTTCAAGAAATGTTACCAGATTATTCCGTTGTAATAATGCAAGCAGAAAAGAGGTTACGGTTAAGAATGATATATACTTTTTGGTGAGCTAAGAGAGATGAACAACCACTCACATCGTTCTGTCAGTGCGGGCGAGTTGCACGGTGGACACGCTCAGTTGCGTCGTGAAGATACAGAAACTTCGACGCTCGGAAGATCTAACAGCACCACCCATTTAAACAGAAAAAAAAGCTTCGTAACAAGGACTAATAATCAAGAAAAAGAGAAAAAACTTCGTCGGAAGACATCGATTAAATCGATTTCAAATTTAGTTCACAAGTTTGTAATTCGTTTGTCATCGTTTCCAAAAAACTCAGTATACGATACTTCCAGTAGGAATTTTGTTGCAAACGACGATAATGCAACGTACACGTTAAGAGATGGAGACAAAAGGACGTCTAGGAGTGGGTACTTATCTGAGAGTTGTCGGAGTAGATCAGTTGATACTTTAGGTCGACTGGGCTTGAAAAATCACGGTAATACTTGCTTTATGAACGCCATTGTTCAGTGCTTGAGTCACACAGATTTACTTGCAGAATACTTTGTCACGGATCAGTACAAAACAGATTTAAAACAACGCAAGGGTCAGACTAGAAAGTTCGGCACGAAAGGCGAATTAACTGAAAAGCTGGCTGTTTTGCTGAAAAGTCTTTGGTCAAATCAGTATTCCACTCAAATTAGCAGCGATTTCAAGTCTGTTGTAGGAGAACATGGTGTGCAATATCGCGGTTGCTCGCAGCACGATGCCCAAGAGTTTTTGTTATGGCTCCTGGATAAAGTCCATGAAGATTTGAATAGAGCAACAAAAAGGAAGTACAAAACGATTAAGGTAAGAAACAGCGGGAAAATAGTTTTTTTTGAGTCATTCCAGACGGCTTTTATGGAAAATAGGTATTTGACACCTTTTGTTTTTTTTGAAGACAATTGATTAATGGTTGAAAATCAATTAAGAGTATTCTCCTGGAATACATATCATAAATGGGGTAGTTTTTTGCCTTACTGCACAATAGAACACAGTTTGGGATAATTTCTGTACTGGGATGTATTGGGTCTAGTTTGATAAGGGTTAGAGTAGAAATAATAGGTGAGATTTCTGTGCATGTTTTGTATGCATAAGTAAGTACGTACATACAGAAGATTCAACCAAAATTTTTTGTCAAGCAATAAATTGCTGTACCCTCCAAGAAGACCAGCTTAAAGCTTTTCATTAAAAACAGTTGATCGAAATTCAACTACAAGTTTCTGTACATCTTGTGAAAACCTTATGTTTTTCTAGTTTGTCAAGTTGTGTTTTCCTGTCCTTATTCTTTGAGGCTTATTTCCCTCACACTTGCACTGTATGGGTTCTTTGATAAAATAGCTTAGTATTTACCATAGCAACCAATATCCATTTCTGTGTGCTCTGGTTGGCTTCTGTAACTCACAATATTCAAGACTGTTGGTTGATTTTGAGGTGGAAGTTTAAATGACAGGAAGCATACGTGCCAAAAACAGAAAAAAGTTTTACATTGTATTGTTTCTTTGAAAATAAATTAGATTTTTATCCCATTATTTTGTAATACTAAAAAAACTATCCGCCTCAGTGTTGGTGCCTAGTGATAGATACATATCCAGGGTTTAAAATTACCGGTTACCACTCGCCATTTGCGACCGTGAAATGAAAGTTGGCGAGTATTTTTTGGGCCTAAATTTGCCCTTTGGCGAGTAATAAAACATGTCAAAATGTTGTTTTTCTACCTTATTTTCACGTTGATTTGCCGACCAGCATGATGGCCGCCATGTTGTTGGGCCATTTCCGGTAAAAATAAAAGGGTTGATATCGACGTGAAAAGTGCCATACAGACACAGAAACGAAAATTACGATAGATTTACTATACATTTCAATATAGCGAATGCATGCGTGCACGTTTCATTTCCGGATATTTTTTGTGGCTCCTAGATTTTGCAATTGGCCCCTAGATTTTCAAGCCCTGGCAAAAATTCTAATTTTAAACCCTGCATACCTCTTATGCTTCGCATCTTGGTATATATCCACCACTATTCACCTCCCCTTTTGGGGATAGTTGTTAAGTATGATATGAGCACACAAAAGATAATTCTCATGTTCTCTGACAAGCAGAATATATATTTGTTGAAATAAAAAAGACCTTAGTAGAGATAGAGATAGCGAAATAAACACTGTGTGGCTGCAAGGACTTCTGGGTTGGTGCAATGTACTAGAAAAGACTTGGAGTCTGTCTGTTCCTCAACCTCGCTTTCATGTTTGTAGTATCTGACTGTTCCACCCATCTCCCCTACGGAGATATTTAGATGATTAGTTCATTCCTATTTATTGGACCCCCTTCTGATTATGTTAATAAACGTATCGATTGAAGATACAACAATGTTGACACTGTTAGAAAAATTTAGAGTGTGTCCATATTGAATGTAATAAATTATAGTTTTTATTCAATTGAAGAGCTACAGTACTTATCACAGAAATTTTACAGGACTCAGTTGTGAATTTTGATCAAGATTTTGGCTGTTGGTCTTTGCTTGGACTCCCAGCAAATTCAATTTGAGAGCTATTTACAGTATCAAAGCAAAAAATTTTACTGGAATTGATGGTGAATTTTTTTTTCATGTTTAGACTGTTAGAAAAGTTTACAGTGTGACAATATATAGCTTGTTATCACAAAAACCATTTGTAACTACCAATGAAAACAGATACACAACTGCACCAGAGCTCATATCACTTCCCATACATCTTTGAGTACTACTAGTTTTTTAAGTTTTCTGGTTGATCATAAATTCATTAAGTCTTTGTTACTGGTAAAATATTTGTTTATATATAATTATATATATATATATATTGATTTTCAGGAGAGCTATGGTCGATCAGATGAGCTTGTAGCACGAGAAGCCCTGGCCAATCACCTGCGGTGCAACAATAGTTTTGTTCTGGACCTGTTTCAAGCACAATACAGGTCTTCACTAACATGTCCAAAATGTCAACAACACTCAACTACATTTGATCCATTCATGTGTCTTTCATTACCCATTCCTCAAAGAGAAACTCGACCAATTGTTGTTACGGTTATGTTTTTGAGCCCATCAAGAGCACCATTACAAATTGGAATCACCATAAAGAATTGTGGAATGATTTCTGACCTACGTGAAGCAATTGTAGACATGACAGAAATCCAATCAAATTCTCTGATTATAACAGAACTCTGCTTTGATGGTTTTCACAGAACGTTCAATGATAAACAGCTCATTAATGTTATCCATGATGGAGATAAAGTTTATGCATTTGAAGTGCCACATACTTTGTTTCCTAGTAACAGAACTGAGTCAATGTCATCGCCGATTTTCCTATCAGTTGAGAATAAACCAATCCAAGATACCATTGTGATTCTTTTAGCAAATTGTCAGGGCAGTGGGAAAAGCAGCAGAAGGTGTGTAATCTATGAACTAGTAATGGAGCTAGGAATTTAATCTTAATCAATAAAGTTCTGCTAACACATGAGCAAATATAAAATAAAATGATAAGATTTACTCGACGTTTTAGCATCCTCTCAATGCCATTATCAAGATTAAATTATTTACAATTCAAGTGGTGCTTTAAGTTTTAGCAAGTGGTGTAGCACCACTTGAATTGTAAATAGTTTAATCTTGATAATGGCATTGAGAGGATGCTAAAACATTGAGTAAATCTTACCATTTTTTCTAGGAATTTAAGGTTCTTATTTTGTATGTGCTACTGTAAGTATGTTTTTTTGCTGATTGATAATCCTGTAATCTCATTAACAGCTGGAAGCTAAATTTCCTATGATTAACTATACTAGTAGAAGATAGAAATTAGACAGAACTGCGTTTTGATGTTATACAAACTGTATTTACAGGGACATGAGTCGACCTGACAAGTAAGTCAATTCTTAATTTTCAGCAAAACATATGCAACTTTTTGAAATATACAGAAAAGAAACTCTTGAAAAAATTGAGGGCTAAAATTTGTGTGTTTAAAAGCTGCACAAAAGCAACGAATGATCAGAAATGAATAGATAGCTGCTTTGAAATTCTCAAATCACCCTATGGCATCAAAAACTACCACTTATAAAATTCTTTTAATGAAAATAGACTCCTCTTCCACTCAAGACAAAAAAAAACAGTAAAAGCATATAATTGTAAAATGTGGCTAGAACAATAATCACTCGTATAGATAGATATGTCTTACACAGGGCTTGCCATATGAAAATCCATGGTGAGTGCAAAAAAGCTAACCTAAACTGCTTGAGACAACTAGCTAATTTTTTAAGATAGAAAGCAGTCAAAAATACTTCTTAAAAATAATACTGCTGCACATCTTAAAGTTCTCTGATTATATCCCATTCTCACTAATACTTGTAATACTGTAGTTGGTAGGTGAGTGACATATCACTTTTCGTGGATCAGTTTTAAGCAAGCGGTGGTGAGTGATTGCTTGTCCTAAATGGCAACAGTCAGGGTCGTAAAGTAATGGAGGAAGGCTGTACACATGGAGTTAATGAACACTTCCATCACAAACTTAAACAATTGCGCATCGTGTGTTTGGATTGTTTTTTGACAAATTTAGTTTTTTCGTTAGAAAAAGTTGGATGTGTGTTTTCAATTTGGGCGATGTGAGACCATGTTTTTCATATTTTAAGGACATCTTATTCAATTTATCTCCTCCCTGATTATCTAAATCACCGTTATTAACAGAAGTCAAAGAACAGGTGAACACCTTGCTGTATATGAAAAATCATTGTTTTATTTCGGAAATTGATGAAATTATAGGCAAAATAAATTTTAAATCTACACCAGCTCCTTGTGCATGGCAAGGAGAAGGTGCTGCCTTTGCTTTAATATTTGCAAATGGTTACCATCCAACACATGCCAGCATGTAAAACAGACAAAAAACCGAATATGATGATGATGATGATGGTTAGACCTTTATGTCTTCTAAGATAAGGATGTTAAACTGTAGACCCTCGTAGACATACCGTAAAATTCCGAAAATAAGCCCCTCCGTGTATAAGCCCCTCCAAATATAAGCCCCTCAAACTTGAAACACAAAAACCCTTCCGTTAAATAGCCCCTCCGTATATAAGCCCCTCCAAATATAAGCCCCTCCAAAAATAAGCCCCTCAAAAAGGGCCTTTGAAAAATATAAGCCCCAGGGCTTATTTTCGGAATTTTACGGTATCTGTGTTTGTGTGTGTGTGTCTGTCATGTGAAAGGTCTCTGTCCACCTTAGAGTAAAGATGATGTCCCCAATTAATAGGCCTTTTGCCAGCTAAATAAGACTTGACATCTAAATAAAGTCATTATTATTATTATTGTTTTATTACTAATGTAAAATACTTGCAGCCACTAAAATGGGCAGTATGACCTTGTTGAACTAAAATAGTTACAAGTATGGTCGATTTAATAGGTACAGTATTGCCTCCTACCAAGTTGCCTTAGTACTTATAATATTATGTAGCAGGGCTTCTGGAATTTCATAATTTACACAATTTTGTGAAATTAACTCAAAATCTCATAATTTGTGAAATTTTCTTGTTTTTTTGCATAATTTTGTGAAATTCATGAGAAATAACTTCTATCAAAAATCATTAACACTTAATTTTTAAATTTTAATCGAAAACTGAGTAAATATTAGCAGCTTTCTTTCCTCTTAAAACCAATTTAAAACCCTTTAAAACATGTCACTGTCAACATGTTTGAAATTTAATCAGTGGCCATTTTGGTTTAGTAACCAGGCCTTTGAGGTGCAGGAGCCTCGTTCTAATTGGCTCATTCCAAGTGGCCAATTGTAGTCCTTCTTCTTTTAAATACTGTTACGGCATTAAATTATTAGAAGCAAATTGCCATTCATTACCACACAATGGACCTCTTTTGCTGTGCAAGACTGCATGATTGGCTAACAATGCCACACTATTTTGCAAATTTTTATCATGAAACTCCAGAAGCCCAGTATTAGTGCCTGTGGGTATTTAGTACTAGCACAGAGCCACAGTAACTATGTATTATATTTTGTATATTGTTAAATGTACGTTAAAGTTTTGTTGTGTATATTAGGTGTGATAACTTCAAACACTGATTACTAGTTTCATTTATTGCAGATTCGGTCCACCATTCATTTTAAGAGTGCTTCGAGAGTTGAGTTTTAGTGAGCTGCAGAAAGTCATTTTGAGGGCAGCATCCAAATACTTAATAAATGGAGAACCTCTTGTGAGTATTTTGTTTTGTGGATTGAGTTAAACTTACGTTTGTTCTTTTCATATAGTAACTGATACTGATTACAGGCCAGGATATTTCACAGAAATGATTTTCTGGTTGTGTGTCAGTTCGGTGCTGCCAAAATAAGGGAACCTTCTTAGCCTGGCTAACCTAGTTGGTCTGGTTAGCCTGGCTAGCCTAGTTGGTCTGGTTAGCCTGGCTAGCCTAGTTGGTCTGGTTAGCCTGGCTAGCCTAGTTAGCCTGGCTAGCCTAGTTTGCCTGGTTAGCCTGGCTAGCCTAGTTGGCCTGGTTAGCCTGGCTAGCCTAGTTGGTCTGGTTAGCCTGGCTAGCCTAGTTGGCCTGGTTAGCCTGGCTAGCTTAGTTGGTCTGGTTAGCCTGGCTAGCCTAGTTGGCCTGGTTAGCCTGGCTAGCCTAGTTGGCCTAGTTAGCCTTGCTAGCCTACAGTTGGTAATGTACCAGTCTACCATGGTCTACCAGGTACTCGTATGGCATTAATGGGCACAGTAAAAATTGCTTATTTGAAACACTTCTGGCTTCAAAGCTCAGTTGGTAAGATCAAGTGCTGTGCTGATATCACAGAGCTTACAGGTTTGAATCTTGTATAGTCTTGTTGAGATATTGGAGATATATAATATCAGATCAACACTGATGTTATGTGTGTTTTGTCTTTTGATGTGTTGTTCTTTGTTCTATGCAAGCCTGTGACTAGTGTTACTCCTCATCCTATGATACCAGATCTGGAAGGAAAAGAAATTTTGCATTGGTATTGTTTTGAAAGTGTATGATAATAAATACTTTTTAATTTAACAGTTTTACTTCATGATTTAAGCCAGCTAAAATTGAACTTATGTGAAGTAGGTGAAATTAAATTACTTCCCAATAAGTATACAAAAGAGTAGGCAGCGTGATTGGCACAGTTGGTAAAATCTCTGGCTTCCAACCACAAGGACCCAGGTTCAATCCCTGGCTCTGCCAAGATTTGAATATTGGTTCGACATTCTTTTCTGTCAAAGCTAACTCAGTTTTCCCCTCTGCTGAGGCTAGTATAGAATTATAGAGTGCCAGTACGTATCTCCAACCTGCTTGTGGATTCGTGTCACATCCAGGGGAAATCAAAGACTCATCCACTTAACCCTATGGAAACTGGAGATAAGCACTCAGCTCAATAGATCACTTGGTTCATAAAGAATTTAGCTTTTAACAAGGACAAAAGAACACTCAATTTTAGTAAAAACTAGCTTTTAACAATGACTTACAGTTACAACAAGCTGGGTTGATTTGTTTTGTGTTCAAATTAGCTTCCTTATAACTTTCATAAAACTCCAAGCACTGTTTTTTTTTTACTTTCTGTTGAGTGTTCTTTCTTACACCCACTGTTGTGTTTATTTGTAGCCCAGGCGATCTTCTGCCTTGTTCAAGCTCCGAGTAGTGAATGGATTGGTCGGCAAATGCTATTTGTCTGAGGAAGTCGATCATCCTCTGTACCAGGCAACTGTAGATAGGTAAGAAAATGCATTATTTAACCTATTAAATTGATATTTTCTTAAAGGTGAAACAGAACTCTAGAATGACATAATTAAGACTATACACAAGAAAGAATTTATTAATGGTAAAAGTGCAATGCTTGTGGGATGTGGCTATAAAGATGAACTCAAATATAGATAGCACAAATGTGCTAGTAGCTACTGTTCATTTGGGGACCTGAGCCTGTTTGCTAGCTATGCCATACTGATGAGGCCTAAAAAGGCTGAAACAGCTGTCACTATATTTTTTATGGTAGTTTAAAAGGTTAAAGCCCACTACCAATGTGGCTATAGTGTCCAGTCTAGTGGCTTCAAGTTAGCTACAAAGTACATTATACTAGCATGTTTGTGCTATCTATACTTAAAGAAATTATTATATAGCTTGATTGTACTTTGGTAATTTTTTTGTTTACATATGTTGCATCAACATTTGGGTGCATTCAAAAATTTTGAATTGAGCAGACCTTCAGAGAGGCATTAAGTGTTCGGGTAGGTTTTTAGTTTTATTACTCGTGGTACCACGAGTCAACTTTTGGGTTCTATTTATTTTTCTTTTTTCTTTTTTTTCCTTCATGTTGCGATTAGCGATTCAGTCCAGTGCCTGCCATATTTGGGATTTGTCCCCAGTCCCACACGTACCATGAGTAAAGGTTTAATGAGTCTCTTGTTGAAAATAGAAGATGCTTCTGGAGTTGTCAATGTCTGTCAAACATGAACTCATAATGCATGGAAAGTTGGGCAGGAAATAACGTTCTGATCATAACAGCAGTTAAAAGAAAAGAAAGTGATACTAGTTGAACAGATTCTTAGTTTGAACATAAAAATTATTTCAGCTCAAATAGTAGTAATTATAAAATTGAATAACCAAAAAATAACAGCTTCACTTGGAAGCATGGTCATCTACTGCTGGTTTAATCACCTTTTTGTTGTTGTATTAATTTTTTATACAGAAAAGAGGCAACAAAAACCAATCATTTTTGTAGTAAAAGTCTTTTGCATTTCCTGTGTGAGATTCCAGATTGATATTGGCAGTTTTTTATTATAATTATAATCAGTTTAATATGATTCATCAATGTTCTATTTGAAATTGTCAACCGATAGCACAGATAAAACATGATTTTTCATCAGGTATTGTATCAGTGATATGAGGCACACAGAAATGACAGAGTTTGAATTCTCAGCTCAGAATGAGCATTTTGACCACCAACACAAGTTCATATAATACATCATCATTATACATAGAATGTAATTCTGTCAACAGTTGTTATTATGAATGAGTTTGTAAGCTGCCAGCAATTATTTTACCTACAGTGCCTTAATGTCTTGCACTCAAGGGAGTGGTCCTCAGCACATCAAGATTTGTGCCGAGTGGGAACCAGAGGCAAGAGCAATGTAAGATCATTGTTTAATACTGCATTATTAATTTTCTTTATTCTGTTGCAACTTTGCACATACAGTACAGGATTAAGGATGTGTAGATGTTAGACAGAGCGATCATGGAATTTGGTGATTTTCAACCCTTAATAATTGTAAATATATAGAGTGGCAGAACTCTTCAAAAGAAAGTAGTTTCGGTGGTTAAAATACAAAAGGGAAAGTTACATTTTTTTCATCTCCTGTGATCCTTGTCAACAGAGGCGGCCAGATTCACTATTGGTTTCATGCCTTCTTGTCATCTTGCTCGATTATAAGCATCTTCCTTCTTCAAACCAATTTTCCAAATTTTCTGTGTTTGACTTAAGAAAGAAATTTTATTGTTAAACTTTGCATCTGGTTTTTGAAACATATAAATTTTGATTTATACTTGAAAAATCAGTCAAGCAGCTGCTTGAATGCATTGCTACACCAACTGGTCACTAAAAGAAGATTTTCCGATTGACCTCATATAAATTTTATGTTTTCTCCCTAATGCACTTAAGGTGTATGCTACGGCAAAATCTTGGAGTTCCTTAGTAATTTTGAGATCATAATTTTCTCTGTTGTTGAATATGTATTTGTTATCAAACCTTTATGAATTCAATATGAAATTAATTTGCACGAGTGTATTTTAAAAAGAATCAAAATTGTGTGAGTATATTGGGACGAACACAATTTGAGCTTTTTAAAACACACAAGTGCAAATGAATTCCATATTGAACGAGTAAAAGATTTGATTACATGTTAATCGTATACTGAAAAATTTATTTAAAAATGGCAGTAAAAAACAACTTGACACAGACAATGGGAAAATTCATGCATGCAAGGACAATTAATTTTGTGCCTCATTTGTTGTCATAGAAACTTCTGCATTTTGATTGGCTTATTAGCTTGTGACAATCCATGCACATACAGGCAATTCATGCCTCCATCATTGTCATAAAAACTTCTGCATTTTGATTGGCTTAGCTTCGCTGCTCTTGACCAATCAGAATCAAGTAATTTTTTCATGTATATGATTAATATCTAAATGTAACATAGTGGATCAGTGTTGCAAAAGAGAAAAGTATCATTCAAAATTAAAAACAATTAGCTATGCATATGTACAGTACTGTATGATAATTAACCATTAGGATGACAGGACATTTTAGCAGGAAAATGATCATTGCTGTATATTCACAGATTTGATAATGCTTGTTAGTCATTTATGGTTCTTTCAGAATAGAGATTTTTTTCACTTGCTGAGAATTTAACTCAAACATCATTTAAACTTGTTCCCATTCACCCTTAACCCCCTAGTGTTGTGGCATTGCACAGTTTAGGAAATACGTTCCAGAATTTTTGTTCACTTACTGTTCCTGGGATTCCTTGAATACAGTGTTTATTCTAGGTCATGGTATTGCGAGAATCCCCCACTTTTTTAAAAAATCCCCCAAACTTTCTAATGCCGTGCAGGAAAAATCCCCCACTTTAAATCATGTCGCTGTATTATTCAAAGTTGTCTAACTTTTCATATTCTCGGAAGTTTTGGTTTTGAAAACTATCCAAGCCTCGATAGCCTGTAACAATTTAACTAGTTCTTTCCTGAACACTTATTCATATTGTCATAATGATAATTATGATGTTGAACTTTTATAGTCTTTACTGTCAATATTTTAGAAAGTCTTTGTAACCTGAAGCTTGTAAACTTATTTTTGGATTTGTGCATAATAAAGGCTTAAAGTATAATTGATGCTTAATGAAAAAAATATTCTATGACTTAGTTATTTATTGCATTACCTTATAATCCCCCACATTTTTTGAAAATTCCCCACATTTTTTCAAAGCTTGGGGGGCAGATGCCCCACTTTTTTCAAATCCTAGAATAAACACTGGAATAACTGGCAAAAATCTCTAATTTCCCATATTTTAGTTAGTTTAGTTTGACTTTTAGAAAGCAGCCAGTTAAACATGTGGTTTTTACTAGTCTGTCTTGCATAAAGTTATTAATTCTTTATAATTTAGATTTCAAAATGGAGTTAGTTTAACATCAGGTTGTCAGATGAAGTGGTTATATTTATTACTGACCACTTTCAATGATTTTTAAGAAAAATCTTCTAATTATAATTATTTAAAGCAAAGTTTCCTTTGTGTACAGTATAGTGATGTTGTAAAGTTTGGCTAATTGAGAAAGGTTCATTTTTATATCAGTTATATGAAGAATGTGTTTCCTGAAAGACCTGAAGAGCACAACAGTGTGCGAGAGGTTGAAAAGTTTCATGATGAAGAACACAGAGTGATGCTGGAGGACTGTCTTTCCTTGTACACCAAGCAAGAAGAGGTATTGTGGAGACATTTTTCCTGGCTATAATTTATATTATATTTTTATATTCTTACAATGCATAATATACAGTGTATTCTATCAGTAACCTCAAATGAATGCTAATGCAGTCCAAAGCTTTTAGTGTAAAAATTAATGCTAATGATTTTTATGTTTTTGCCATGCAATAGCATCGACAGAGATGATATTGAACGAATGTTAAAGAAATATTCAATAAAGAAACTAAACAGAGGTAGTCTTAATTTTTAACAAAAGTATTGGGTCCTGATTGGCTGATTAATGTTCAATTTTTTTATATCCATGTACCTTAAACGGTCGTATAAATGACCACTCTCAAGTACTGTAGTTGCTTCAAATCTAATAAACTCCTTAATAAACACCCCCCAAGTTTACAACCTTTCACAGAAATGAAGACCGCAGGTACTGTACCTACTGTAACATGTCAACAACCACCAAAATAGGCAGTCTAAGACTGCATGTGGCTAGTGCAAGCAGAAAAAATAATACGCATTCTGGGACTGTATTCACTTTCTCATATTTAGCAAAAGTGGTGAAATATAGCTATATAGCAATATAATTAACAAATAATGAGAACTTTGGTGAAAAGTAAGGATTCTCAAGTTTAGTGAATGAGAAGGTACATATATATATATATATATATCACAGGGTCCCTGCAGGTCCTTAAATCCTTGAAAAGTGCTTGAATTGAAAAGGTATTTTCAAGGGCACTTGAAACTCCTTGAAATTCAGGAAAATGTGAAAAAGTCCTTGAAACTCCTTGAAAATTCAATGTTCTATAGTAAGCAATCGCTCTGAATTATTTGGC